>JAAGOF010000046.1:213547-267459 GCA_010645155.1 Tigriopus japonicus | reverse complement strand
AATCGAGAAATTGATGCAGCTTTCATGGGAGTAACTCTTGCTTTGCTAAATATCAATCTCGATGTAATCTCGTTACCCGTCTTGACCACAAGATAAAAACAACATGCCATTGCATCGATCGAAGCATCAACAAAACAATGAATGGAAGAAATGGAATCAGGATAAAACCCCAAATGTCTTGGAACACTTATTAGATGAAGGTCTTCCGACTCTTTTAGCCAAAGCCACCAACCACTTTGATGCCAATTCTGGAGTGAGAGGATCATCCCAACCACATTTTGTTGCCATTGTCTCTTGCATGATGATCTTCCCACGAATGAGATATGGAGAAATAAGTCCGAGAAAATCAAATTGTTTGTGCAGTGTGGCTAGTACTTTCCTCTTGGTCCACAAAGTGTCTTGGCATTTGACGATTTCTGGTGTTTTAAATCGGAAACAATCGTATTCAGGATCCCATGTCATTCCAAGAATTTTACTGTCTCCGATGGTAACCTCTGGAGTTAAGTTGATAGCCTGTATGGCCCGCTCTTCGACTGGCAATTTTTGAAGGACATCTCTAGAATTCGACAACCACTTTCGTGGTATCATAGAAGCATATTCTAAAAGACCTTTGATTTCATTGATTTCATTGATTTCTTGTATTGCTTCGTCCTCAGTGGGTTGAGAGTCTGTGATATCGTCAACGTAAGTTTGAGTTTTGATTGCCAATGATGCCAATGGGAACTGATCTCCATGCAATGTGATGTTTTCGAGTAAGACTTTTTGAGAAATGTTGGGAGAAGCCTTGTTGCCAAAAAGACACACGCGGTACTCGTAGTCTTTGACATTTCCATCACGATCGACCATCAGAAACCTATGATATCTCTGATCTTTTGGAGCCAAAGCAATCCTGTGGAACATTTGAGAAATATCACCCACGAATGCTATTTTAAAGAGACGAAATCCGAGGATGCAGTGTAAAAGGCTCTTGATTAAGTTGGGTGTGTCCAAAATGGCATCATTCAAAGAAGTTCCAAAGTATTTGGCAGCCGCATCAAACACTATTCGTACTTGTGTTGTTGATCTGGAACGATCTACCACCGGAAAGTGCGGAAGGTAAAAAGAATCGGAACTTGGTTCAACCTCTTTGACATATTCCTTTTGTAGATAGTCACGAACTATTTCTTCCATTTCCTCCAACGTGCATCCTTTTTTCGAAAGGTATGATAAGCTAAGAGTTCGTCGTTGTCTCTGAAGAACTTGATCACGATTACATATGAGGCCTGGTTTGTCATCCTCTGATTTCCACGGAATATTTGCTTGAAATTTTTTGATATTAGGAAGATATTCAATCTTGATTTTTTCATAAGCTTTCCTCTCTTCTTCACTCCACCTTTCTGGTTTATGATCAGCCGATTCCAACTCCCAAAACTTTTTCGATAATTGTTCCATCTTTGAGTTTTCTTCCCAATCTATCCCTACCTTGTTTTCATATGAACCACGAAAACAAACATGGGAGCTAGAATGTTTCTGAAATGAATCATTAGGACCCATTAACACCCAGCCCAATCTTGTTAGTGCCGCCGTCGGAGCTCGAATGTCTTGTAGAGAGAATTTCGTCACCAGGGGTGTCAACAGTCCTGGATAATCGGTGCCAATTACCAATTGAACCTCCTCGTCCAAAATTGGTTCCAGTATCAAATCTTGAAGATGAGGCTCTCTTTTTATGACTTCTGTCCAATCCAACGGTCTTAACGTGGGACAAACGTTTTCGATCGCAAACGCTTGTAGATCATACGTGACTTCTTTTTCAATCCCAAATTTCTTCAAATCATTAAATCCGCCAACTGAGGAAACTTGGAAGTTCACAGGAATAGCTTTGGTGCGAACTTTTACTCCAGTGAATACGTTGATAGTTCTTTCCTTCATAGGTCCATTTGGATTCATCCCAAGGGCTTGCATAAGTTCTTGTGAAATGTTTGAATTATTACACCCATCGTCAAATAATGCATTTACTACCGTTGATTTTCCATCATAATGGATTCGTACAGGCGCTACTGCCACAGCAATATTTGTGATCTTTGCACTACTTCGGTTGTTCGCAAGATTTGTGTTGATCTTGAAAGAAGTCTTATGATCAGATTCTTGAGACGAGTCATCCGATGCAATGATTTCCGCTCTCAAATTTGATCGAACTTTCATTTTCTTCTTTCTTCCATTTTTAACCAAATCATCTCGATGAACTAAAGTGTGATGTCCTGGATTTCCACATGTTTCGCAACGTGTTGACGCTTTGCAATATTTCACGGAATGAGAGTTTCGTAAGCATCTGATACAATTTCGACCTTCTCGCAGAAATTCAAATCTTTGAATTGGATTCAATTCGAGGAATTTTTCGCAAGATTTTAATGGATGAAAGTCAGTTTTTTTGCATACGATACAAGTCCACTGACGTTTTGAATCTCCCATGAGTCCAAAACCGTCCTCTGTCTCTGACCCAGACGAACTCGAAGATCGAACATCCAATTGATAGCGTGATTTTGATGACGCAGAAAATGTGTTTTTTCCACAAGATTGTACCTTGGTAACCGGGTTGAGAGCTTCAACGGCAGTGCTCGAGTCCATAAAAGTTTCAAGCCACATTCTGATCGATTTAAGATGAATGGCCCATCCCTGTTGTTGACTCCATACAGAGTAGTCTTTCACAAAAGTTCCTAACTTGCTTAAAGCCTTCTGGGTTAACTCGTTACTCGTAGAGTTCTAGGGAGAGAAATGTCACTCCCAAATCAAGGGTTTTTGTTATGATTCCCTTCAGCTGACAACTCACTCTCATGGCATGGCGGCAAATTCAAAATACCGAGGAGATTGAGGCATATACAATTGAAGATCAGGGTTACCAAAATCTTAAGAAACAAAAACTTTTCCAGAAATTTTATGGAGGTATTCACTCACAGAGTGGATCAGCTACAAAGTTTTTGATGTTCAAGAGATAAACAGATACAAGAAAAAGCACGAAATATTAGTTAATTTCATCATTTAGGCTTCACAGTTTCTACATAACTTTCTTTGTTTTAAGATTTGGTAAACCTGACTGAGGGTTCATTCTCTTGATGCTCATAAAATAACACGCAATTGCTAAAAGTGGCCGAACTCAACCTCGGTGTTCCCCGTTTTTTGGAGACCTTCTATTTCAATTCCACGTAATTTAATTCAAGATCCAATCTGATTTGAGTGTTTGGAGGAGTATGAGGTTTCAATTAGTTGCCAAATGACTTATTTTTTCAACCCACGTCATCTACAAATTTGATTCAAAAATCAATCAATTTCTGCCTGGGCTGTCAGGCCACTCTTCTTTTTAGAACACATTTCGGTGATCCTGCCCAACTTCAGGCTAGTGAAGGGGGATCAAAACTGAAGGCAAGTGGCTGGCTGGGAGTGTCATTTCTCTCCCTAGAACTCTAGTTACTCGTAGAAACTAACGTGTTCTCATCCCCATCATCCAAAATCATCTTGTATAATCCTTCCATCTTGGAATAGAGTCCTCTTATTTCAATAGCGTTGTAATTCTTTAGAGGTTTCATTTCATCAAAAATTTTGTGATATTTAGCACGTCTTCTTGCTGGACCGCCATAGGATTTCACCAGTAATTTCCGCGCCGCCTCGTACGATGAACCGTCGAAGTTACCCGCAATGAAATCCTCAATGTAACTCTTCGCTTGTCCTTCCAGTGCCGCATGTAATTCTAGAAGTTTTCCTGCGTTGTCGATTCGATTATCTCTATGAACCAAAGTATCGAATCTTGCCATCCAAGTGTCAAAATCTTCTCTTCCAGAAAATTTAGGCACTGATAGTTTCCGTCTCATATCTGATGGTGTGAACTCCCTACTTAGTGGTTGAACTGAACTTAAAACTTGAGCAAGATCTTCCCTTGTCAAGTTCGGAGAAATTCTACTGTTTGTCGCAGACTGACTTTCATTTACATGAGGAGTTTTGGTTGGAAAGTCCAAGGTTTTTTTAAGATGAGGTGTTGAAGATTTTTTGAATCCTTGTTCCGTGAGTTGTCTTAGTAGATATTCCGACTTGAGTGTCATTTTAGTTTTCACCTCCGATGACCCCATCGTAGAAATTTTCTTTCCAATCTGAAATGCCTGATCCCACAATTGTTGCAATTCCTCTGAATCTGGATTATTGGCCAAGAAAAGTGTTTCCACAGATACTTCTAATTCGCGAAGCTCCTCTTCAATCGTATCTTCAAACTTCCAATCTTGATCATCCAAGACCTCTCGACGCTTTTGAATATCCATATCCACGTTGTTCATCATCATAATTAGCAATTGTTCTTTTTCTTCTTTATCCTTAACGTACTTCAATTTTTCTTCAGATGTGGAGGATCCGATAATCTTATCATACAGGGGTAATACACTTGCTTGAATATTTTTCAAGCGTTGCAGAAGTTTTTCCCCATCAAATGAATCTGGTTCCAAACTATAATGTTCGTAGACTTGCGATGTTTTTTGAAAATTCATCAAATGTCCTCCCAAACTCTTGATGAGTGCTGCCTTTGAAATTTTTACCATTTGAGGTGGCGGAACGTCTTTGTTTGAGTCCAGCTTCATAGCAATTCCTCTTACCAAGATTGTTAGATCTTTCACTTCACTTCTGATTTCATTTTGAAATGATTGGAAGTCCTCCCACGAGACATCCCCACCTCTATCACTTTGTTGATCGAATACTGTTGGGTCAAGAGGTAGACCATTGGTATCATCCGTAGCCATCGTTAATCTAGTAATGATTACACAATTGAACAAAGGCGACCAAAATGGCGCTTCGTCTAAACCACCCCTCTGATTGTCACGAAAATGGGTTTAAGGTTGAATCACTCAAACCCCACCAATAAATAATCGAATCCGGAGACTACCCGTCGGAAACCGTTGGCCGATCTGCGCCAATTAATGTAGCCAAAATGTAAATGGGAGTAAATCAACGGATAAATTCCGGAAGATTTGAATGTTTTGAACACAAAACACTCGAAAACACAGTAATTGTGCTTTTATGCGAATGTCTGACGCTTATTCACAAATATTTTTGATATCAAGATGTCTGTTGCTTATCTTGATTATTTTAATTCCAATGAGAAACAAATAGGCACTTGTGTATGGCTGTATGTAGTTTTTTTACTCTCCCTCTCCTTTCCCTTCATTCACCAAAAAACCGGAAAAAGACAGCAGGTCATCATGAGAAAAAGATTAATTTTGAGAACAATCGGAACCAAAAAGATAAGCAAAATAACGAGCAAAATCCAAATATAGTATTGGTTGATCAAGCTTCTCGGGTAATAGCGAGTTTATTATGGGAGATCGGATTTTGGAAAAATCATATCATGTATTTTTCTTTATTTCTAATGGATAAAAACACTCCAAGACGACGAACAGACATTGAATTTGTAGTCCAAAAAATAAAATTGAACATTGGAACAGAAAAGATAGGCAAAATAACGAGCAAAATCTTAATTTGGTATTGGTTGACCAAGCTTCTCGGGTAATAGCGAGTTTATTATTGGAGATCGAATTTTGGAAAAATCATATAATGTATTTTTCTTGATTTCTTATGTATGAAAACACTTCCAGACGACTAACAGACATTGAATTTGTGGTCCAAAAATTAAAATGGAACATCGGAACCGAAAAGATAGGCAAAATAACGAGCAAAATCCAAATATAGTATTGGTTGACCAAGCTTCTCGGGTAATAGCGAGTTTATTATAGGAGATCGAATTTTGGAAAAATCATATCATGTATTTTTCTTGATTTTATTCAATTGAGATCACTCTCAGACGACGAACAGACATTGAATTTGTGATCCAAAAATTAAAATGGAACATTAGAACCCAATAGATAGGCAAAATAACGAGCTAAATTTAAATATAGTATTGGTTGACCAAGCTTCTCGGGTAAAAGCGAGTTTATAATGGGAGTTCGGATTTTGGAAAAATCATATCATGTATATTTCTTGATTTTATTCAATTGAGATCACTCTCAGACGACGAACAGACATTGAATTTGTGGTCCAAAAATTAAAATTGAACATCGGAACCAAAAAGATAAGCAAAATAACGCGCAAAATCCAAATATAGTATTGGTTGATTAAGCTTCTCGGGTAATAGCGAGTTTATTATGGGCGATCGGATTTTGGAAAAATCATATCATGTATTTTTCTTTATTTCTAATGGATAAAAACACTCCAAGACGACGAACAGACATTGAATTTGTAGTCCAAAAATTAAAATTGAACATCGGAACAGAAAAGATAGACAAAATAACGAGCAAAATCTTAATTTGGTATTGGTTGACCAAGCTTCTAGGGTAATAGCGAGTTTATAATTGGAGTTCGGATTTTGGAAAAATCATATCATATATTTTTCTTGATTTTATTCAATTGAGATCACTCTAAGACAACAAACAGACACTGAATTTGTGGTCCAAAACTTAAAATTGAGAATCGGAAATGAAAAGATACGAAAAATAACGAGCAAAATCTAAATTTGGTATTGGTTGACCAAGCTTCTCGGGTAAAAGCGAGTTTATAATGGGAGATCGGATTTTGGAAAAATCATATCATGTATATTTTTTGATTTTATTCAATTGAGATCACTCTAAGACAACAAACAGACATTGAATTTGTGGTCCAAAAATTAAAATGGAACATTGGAACCGAAAAGATAGGCAAAATAACGAGCAAAATACAAATATAGTTTTGATTGACCAAGCTTCTCGGGTAATAGCGAGTTTATTATGGGAGATCGAATTTTGGAAAATTCATATCATGTAATTTTCTTGATTTCTTATGTATGAAAACACTCCCAGACGACTAACAGACATTGAATTTGTGGTCCAAAAATTTAAATTGATCATCGGAACGGAAAAGATGGGCAAAATAACGAGCAAAATCCAAATTTAGTATTGGTTGACCAAGCTCCTCTGGTCAATAGCGAGTTTTTTATGGAAGATCGAATTTTGGAAAAATCATATCATGTATATTTCTTGATTTTTTATGTATGAAAACACTCCCAGACGACGAACAGACATTGAATTTGTGGTCCAAAAATTTAAATTGAGCATCAGAACGGAAAAGATGGCCAATAACGAGCAAAGTCCAAATTTAGTATTGGTTGACCAAGCTCCACGGGTAATAGCTAGTTTATTATGAGAGATCAAATTTTGGAAAAATCATATCATGTATTTTTCTTGATTTCTTTTGTATGAAAACACTCCCAGACGACTAACAGACATTGAATTTGTGGTCCAAAAATTAAAATGGAACATCGGAAGCGAAAAGAAAGGCAAAATAACGAGCAAAATCCAAATATAGTATTGGTAGACCAAGCTTCTCGCGTAATAGCGAGTTTATTATAGGAGATCAAATTTTGGAAAATTCATATCATGTAATTTTCTTGATTTCTTATGTATGAAAACACTCCAAAACGAGTATCAGATATTGAATTTGTGGTCCAAAAATTAAAATGGAACATCGGAACCGAAAAGATAGGCAAAATAACGAGCAAAATCCAAATATAGTATTGGTTGACCAAGCTTCTCGGGTAATAGCGATTTTATAATGGGAGATCGGATTTTGGAAAAATCATATCATGTATATTTCTTGATTTTATTCAATTGAGATCACTCTAAGACAACAAACAGATATTGAATTTGTGATCCAAAAATTAAAATGGAACATTTGAACAGAAAAGATAGGCAAAATAACGAGCAAAATCCAAATTTATTATTGGTTGACCAAGCTTCTCGGGTAATAGCGAGTTTATTATGGGAGATCGGATTTTGGAAAAATCATATCATGTATATTTCTTGATTTTATTCAATTGAGATCACTCTCAGACGACGAACAGACATTGAATTTGTGATCCAAAAATTAAAATGGAACATTTGAACAGAAAAGATAGGCAAAATAACGAGCAAAATACAAATATCGTTTTGGTTGACCAAGCTTCTCGGGTAATAGCGAGTTTATTATGGGAGATATAATTTTGAAAAAATCATATCATGTATTTTTCTTGATTTCTTATGTATGAAAACACTCCCAGACGACTAACAGACATTGAATTTGGGGTCCAAAAATTAAAATTGAGCATCGGAACGGAAAAGATAGGCAAAATAACGAGCAAAATCCAAATTTAGTATTGGTTGAGCAAGCTTCTCGGGTAATAGCGAGTTTATTATGGGAGATCGAATTTTGAAAAAATCATATCATGTATTTTTCTTGATTTCTTTTGTATGAAAACACACCCAGACGACTAACAGACATTGAATTGGTAGTCCAAAAATTAAAATTAAACCTCGGATCAGAAAAGATAGGCAAAATAACGAGCAAAATCCAAATATAGTATTGGTTGACCAAGCTTCTCGGGTAATAGCGAGTTTATTATGGGACGACGGATTTTGGAAAAGTCATATCATGTGTTTTTCTTGATTTCTTTTGTATGAAAACACTCCCAGACGACTAACAGACATTGAATTTGTGGTCCAAAAATTAAAATGGAACATCGGAAGCGAAAAGATAGGCCAAATAACGTGCAAAATCCAAATATAGTATTGGTTGACCAAGCTTCTCGGGTAATAGCGAGTTTATTATGGAAGATCGAATTTTGGAAAAATCATATCATGTATATTTCTTGATTTTTTATGTATGAAAACACTCCCAGACGACTAACAGACATTGAATTTGTGGTCCAAAATTTAAAATTGAGCATCGAAACGGAAATGATGGGCAAAATAACGAGCAAAATCCAAATTTAGTATTGGTTGACCAAGCGTCTAAGGTAATAGCGAGTTTATTATGGGAGATCGAATTTTGGAAAAATCATATCATCTATTTTTCTTGATTTCTTATGTATGAAAACACTCCCAGACGACTAATAGACATTGAATTTGTGGTCTAAAAATTAAAATGGAACATCGGAAGCGAAAAGATAGGCAAAATAACGAGCAAAATCCAAATATAGTATTGGTTGACCAAGCTTCTCGGGAAATAGCGAGTTTATTATGGGAGATTGAATTTTGGAAAAATCATATCATGTATTTTTCTTGATTTCTTATGTATGAAAACACTCCCAGACGACTAACAGACATTGAATTTGTAGTCCAAAAATTAAAATGGAACATCGGAAGCGAAAAGATGGGCAAAATAACGCGCAAAGTCCAAATTTAGTATTGGTTGACCAAGCTTCTCGGGTAATAGCGAGTTTATTATGGGACATCAAATTTTGAAAAAATCATATCATGTATTTTTCTTGATTTTTTATGTATGAAAACACTCCCAGACGACTAACAGACATTGAATTTGTGGTCCAAAAATTAAAATCGAGCATCGAAACTGAATAGATGGGCAAAATAACGAGCAAAATCCAAATTTAGTATTGGTTGACCAAGCGTCTAAGGTAATGGCGAGTTTATTATGGGAGATCGAATTTTGGAAAAATCATATCATGTATATTTCTTGATTTCATTCAATTGAGATCACTCTCAGGCGACTAACAGACATTGAATTTGTGGTCCAAAAATTAAAATGGAACATCGGAAGCGAAAAGATAGGCAAAATAACGAGCAAAGTCCAAATATAGTTTTGGTTGACCAAGCTTCTCGGGTAATAGCGAGTTTATTATGGGAGATCGAATTTTGAAAAAATCATATCATGTATTTTTCTTGATTTCTTTTGTATGAAAACACACCCAGACGACTAACAGACATTGAATTGGTAGTCCAAAAATTAAAATTAAACCTCGGATCAGAAAAGATAGGCAAAATAACGAGCAAAATCTAAGTTTAGTATTGGTTGACCAAGCTTCTCGGGTTATAGCGAGTTTATTATGGGACGACGGATTTTGGAAAAATCATATCATGTGTTTTTCTTGATTTCTTTTGTATGACAACACTCCCAGACGACTAACAGACATTGAATTTGTTGTCGAAAAATTAAAATTAAGCATCGAAACGGAAAAGATGGGCAAAATAACGAGCAAAGTCCAAATTTAGTATTGGTTGACCAAGTTTCTCGGGTAATAGCGAGTTTTTTATGGGAGATCCAATTTTGGAAAAATCATATCATGTATTTTTCTTGATTTCTTATGTATGAAAACACTCCCAGACGACTAACAGACATTGAATTTGTAGTCCAAAAATTAAAATGGAACATCGGAAGGGGTAATAGCGAGTTTATTATGGGAGATCCAATTTTGGAAAAATTACACCATGTATTTTTCTTGATTTCTTATGTATGAAAACACTCCCAGACGACTAACAGACATTGAATTTGTAATCCAAAAATTAAAATTAAACCTCGGAACAGAAAAGATAGGCAAAATAGTAAACTCGCTAAAGTAATAGCGAGTTTATTTTGGGAGATCAAATTTTGGAAAAATCATATCATGTATTTTTCTTGATTTCTTATGTATGAAAACACTCCCAGACGACTAACAGACATTGAATTTGTGGTCCAAAAATTAAAATTGAGCATCGGAACTGAAAAGATGGGCAAAATAACGAGCAAAATCCAAATTTAGTATTGGTTGACCAAGCTTCTCGGGTAATAGCGATTTTATTATTGGAGATCGAATTTTGAAAAAATCATATCATGTATATTTCTTGATTTTATTCAATTGAGATCACTCTCAGACGACGAACAGACATTAAATTTACAGTCCAAAAATTAAAATTAAACATCGGAAGCGAAAAGATGGGCGAAATTACGTGCAAAATCCAAATATAGTATTGGTTGACCAAGCATCTCGGGTAATAGCGAGTTTATTATGGGAGATCCAATTTTGGAAAAATCATATCATGTATTTTTCTTGATTTCTTATGTATGAAAACACTCCCAGACGACTAACAGACATTGAATTTGTAGTCCAAAAATTAAAATGGAACATCGGAAGCGAAAAGATAGGCAAAATAACGCGCAAAGTCCAAATTTAGTATTGGTTGACCAAGCTCCACGGGTAATAGCGAGTTTATTATGGGAGATCAAATTTTGGAAAAATCATATCATATATATTTCTTGATTTTATTCAATTGAGATCACTCTCAGACGACGAACAGACATTGAATTTGTAGTCCAAAAATTAAAATTGAACATCGGAACAGAAAAGATAGACAAAATAACGAGCAAAATCTTAATTTGGTATTGGTTGACCAAGCTTCTAGGGTAATAGCGAGTTTATAATGGGAGTTCGGATTTTGGAAAAATCATATCATATATTTTTCTTGATTTTATTCAATTGAGATCACTCTCAGACGACGAACAGACATTGAATTTGTGGTCCAAAATTTAAAATTGAACATGGAAACAGATCAGAAAGGCAAAATATCGAGCAAAACTCAAATATAGTAAGAAATGATCAAGCCTCTCGGGTAATATCGAGTTTATTATGGGACATCGAATTTTGGAAAAATCATATCATGTTTTTTTATATTTCTAATGAATAAAAACACTCGCAGTCGACGATCAGACATTGAATTTGTGGTCCAAAAATTAAAATTGAGCATCGGAACGGAAAAGATGGGCAAAATAACGAGCAAAATCCAAATGATGTATTGGTTGACCAAGCTTCTCGGGTAATAGCGAGTTTATTATGGGAGATCGAATTTTGGAAAAATCATATCATATATTTTTCTTGATTTCTTGTGTATGAAAACACTCCCAGACGACTAACAGACATTAAATTTGTTGTCCAAAAATTAAAATTAAACCTCGGAACAGAAAAGATGGGCGAAATATCGAGCAAAATCTAAATTTAGAATTGGTAGACCAAGCTTCTCGGGTAATAGCGAGTTTATTATGGGAGATCGAATTTTGGAAAAATCATATCATATATTTTTCTTGATTTCTTATGTTTGAAAACACTCCCAGACGACTAACAGACATTGAATTTATAGTCCAAAAATTAAAATTAAACCTCGGAACAGAAAAGATGGGCGAAATATCGAGCAAAATCTAAATTTAGAATTGGTAGACCAAGCTTCTCGGGTAATAGCGAGTTTATTATGGGAGGTCGAATTTTGAAAAAATAATATCATGTATTTTTCTTGATTTCTTATGTATGAAAACACTCCCAGACGACTAATAGACATTGAATTTGTGGTCCAAAAATTAAAATTGAGCATCGGAACGGAAAAGATGGGCAAAATAACGAGCAAAATCCAAATATAGTATTGGTTGACCAAGCTTCTCGGGTAATAGCGAGTTTATTATTGGAGATCCAATTTTGAAAAAAACATATCATGTATTTTTATTGATTTCTGATGTATGAAAACACTCCCAGACGACTAACAGACATTGAATTTATAGTTCAAAAATAAAAATGGAACATTTGAACTGAAAAGATACGCTTAATAACGAACAAAACTCAAATATTGTATAGGTTGATCTCGGGTAATAGCGAGTTTACTATGGGAGATCGAATTTTGGAAAAATCATATCATGTATTTTTCTTGATTTCTTATGTATGAAAACACTCCCAGACGACTAACAGACATTGAATTTGTAGCCAAAAAATTAAAATGGAACATAGGAACAGAAAAGATTAGGCTGATCAATAGTAATGTATTTTTTTTGCTTTGACACAATTGTGATCACTCTCAAACTACAAATAGACATTGATTATGTGGTTAAAAGTCTAAAATTAAAAGGCAAATTAACGAGCAAAACTTAAATATTCGGCTGGTTAATTGAGTTTCTCTTGTAATGCAATGTTTTATTATGGGAGACGGAATTTTTGAAAATTCATATCATACATATTTTTTTCCTTTGAGACAACTGAGATCACTTTCAATGTCGAGACGAATTTGATTTTTTGGTTTAGAATCTAAAATGGCACCTTGAAATGCAGCAAGGTTGGCAAAGTAACGAGCAAACTCAAATATACGTAGGTCAGGTTAATCGAGTTTCTCTGTTTAATACAAAGTTTATTATGAGAGGTGGAATTTTTGAAAAATCATATAATGTTTTTTTTGTGCTTTGGCACAATTGAGATTACTCTCAGACAACAAATAGACATAGATTTTGTGGTTTAATAATTAAAATTGAACATTTGGATTGCAAAGATTGGCAAAATAACGAACAAACTCAAATATAGGTCTGGTTGATCGAGTTTCTCGGGTAATACAAAGTTTATCATGATACAAAGACGTCGAGCAGACATTGATTTTGAAGTTTAAAAATCTAAATTGAGTCTCTGAATTGCAAAGATTGTCAAAATGATGAGCTGAAAGTCTTTTGAAGGTTTCGGGATTTGGAATGTATTTCTGCCTCGCACTGCACGAGCCATTGCGATCGTATGTGATTTCCCCTTTGGAAGGAACTTGAACTTGAGAATCAAGCAATCACCAAGCCTATGATTTAAGTTCTGATTTCAGATCTGCCCTGAATCTCTAGATCTATGGGGTCAGTCGATCAAATGGATCGGGAAATTATTAGGATGATTGGAGAAATTCAGATTGGATTGGTTTATTTCAATCTGCTTCTTTCAAAAATAGCATTGCCACAATTGGAAAAAATATTTGGGATTGAAATAGAAAGTACAGTCAACTTCGGATATAAAGGACCCGGCGGGACCACCGAAATTCGTCCCTTATATCCGACCGAAATTGCATGGAAATCGATCATCCGGACTTTCCAAAACAGTCCCTTATAAGCGAAAATCCCTTATATCCGGGTCCCTTTTATCCGAAGTTGACTGTACTTCGAACAAACCATGATGAGTACTTGCTTAGTCCTAATTAAATTAAGTTAAAAATATTAGTCAATCCAACAAATATGTGAGTTTCCATTCTACCGATATTCGTTTACGGTTCCATCACTTTCAAGGAATGATGTTTAAGAGTGCCATTGTCATGAAAAATTAGGGTAGAGAGCCGTATTGTAGATTTGTGCAGGCCTGATTTGTGATAAAAGACTTGTACGGGATTTATTTTTGAATAATATTCAAAGTTGAACATAAAAAGATTCGATTGATTTTGATTGGTCATTATTTCGTAGATTCTTGACAAGTCGAATATTGGAAAACATTCATTGTAATGAATGCAGTTTGCGCTAGACCAGGGCTTCTTAAAATTTTTGGAGCCTGGGCCCCCTAAACGCTTCTTGAGAAGAACGGGGACCCCTTTAGTGATTGAGTTTGAATATTGAGATGGTTAGATTTGGAAATTGAGACATTGCAATGCAATTTGGAACATAAGCTCATATGTTTTGTCTCCTCCAAGGCATGTGTTATATTCGAGAGATACGTCTTATTTCACAACACATGCTCCAAGCCGGTATGAAAAATCTTTTCACAAAATTATAAGAACTGTGTTCTGGGAAAGAAGAAATGAAAAAATCTCGAAACCTTGGAGAAAAAGAAAAAAGAAAAAGAGAGAAAGTGAAATAAAGAAGTGTGAATTTTACCTCTGAGTTTTAAAAATAGCCAGTGTTGTGATAAGCCTCCGATATTACACACCTTTGCTACCTATAGACAAGCATCCGATATCTAGGTCAAGCGAATTCAATAGTATTAGTTTGAACATCAACAAAGAAACAGGAATCTAGAGACAATCTCTCAAAAACGCTTTCCAACTTAAAGTTTATAAAAAACAAGCATGCTTACTAAATTAACTTCAAGCGTATTTTAAGCTTGTTTAAGCTGAAGCTTTAAAAAATGACCTGTAGTTTTAAAGGACTAATTGGCATCTATATTCAAAATCATTGGAAACTTCGAAATTTGGCAACTTTATTGGATTTGACATTTTTTCACAAAGTCTATGAAATTTAGAAAAATGAAAAATGACTCGCTTTGGATTCTAAGGGGGTTTTAGATGTTAAGATTTTTTTCTTGATACGTAGCCTTGCAAGCAATTTTTTTACAAAAGTGATATGAAAAAAGATAAAACTTTAGTGTGGTAATCTAGCAATGCTCCAGCTCATGAGTTGGATTCCAAATATTTTGTTCATTGTCAAAGTTACATTTTTTCTAACTTTTAGAAAACGATCTAAACTTTCGCTTTCTTATACATGAAGTGAATGTTAGGGATGAAAGAAGTGTTGAAGTTATGATTTAAATAAAATCGAAAGACAAGATCAATAAAAAACGAGCAAACCCTAGAGAAGGGTCAGGGATTTCATGATTTCCACTGAAAACGCAGTTCAGAATGGGATATCAAAATTTTGAAATCATTTGTATTTTTCTTAAATTTCTGATCCAAAAAAGTTAGGTTAGGGATACTTAAAGGAAACAAAGACCAACAAAAAAAATAAAATTTGTCTCCTAGACTAGATCTTTTTAGAAGAGAGCCTTGACTTCCCAACTTGAACCCATTCCGCATACCTTTAATCCATTCAGCCTTCATCTTCATTGTCCTTGTCTAAATTTTTGGTTCCATTTCCCTTCCCTCATCTCAATCCTAATAGCAAATAGCACTAAAGAAAAATCAACAAATAGTTCGACGAATTTATTTTCAATGAACTTCAGTAAACTCTGAAGTAGGACATCGCGGCTCCGTTTCCGAAGGTTTTCAACGTTGCAAATCTGATTTGCCTTCCAACAACTGTTCCATTGAATTTGAAGTGACTTATTGGTCCACAATTGGGTGAAGGCTTTTCAAGACTCCCAACATGCAGAACCTTGGTCCATGGCACGTTTAGACCTCGATAACGTGACACAAAGACTTCAAATTCGATGATATACCTGAAGAAGAACATAACAACTGTGCTTAGAAAACGAGTTTCAAAAATACAACTGGGAGCTGATCTTTGCCGTGCCAACAGAGTTATTTCTCCAGCGAAAGGAGCGGAAACTGATCTAAAAGTCGTTGGCACAAGTGTACCTGGATAGGTAGACCCCTTTAAACAGTCGTAAGTATTGTAGTTTTCGATAGATTTTTTTCAAATTTACATTTTAACGATCCCGAAGTATTAAGGAATAGAAGTTAATTTATACATATCCCTGTTGAAGGCCTTTTGCATAAACAAGATCATGATATCGATGACATAATCCGGACAGTTAGCACAGTGCCTTGCATTTGCGCCTCAAGGGGCGGAGGGCAGAATTTCCTCCCAGAAAATCAAAGTAAGGCTCTTAAAGTGCTTTGCGGCCGACCTCTAGTGAGCTCGAGGTCAATTATATACAAATATATGTTTCAAAAAATTAAAGGGCAACTATTAAGCATTCACATGAGCTATAGCAGGCCTTTCTATGACCAAAATTGCGCTTATGACAAGGATTTTAGCGATCTTAGTTCGTTTAAGCATGGCGCCTAAAATGCATAACGGCAACAAGGCCAAAGTCTGGGCAAACCGCGAAGTCATTAAGACCATTCGACACAGACGACTCCGGAAAAATCAACCGCCAGATTACCAAGACCATTGGTTTAGTGTAAAAAGTATCCAAAAGGTCATCAGAACTCTCAAGACCGATGGCGGCTAGACCGAATGCGCCATGGGCGGGGCGAGACCCGTCAGCCAAGTCACCCCAACCAACATCAGGAAGATGAAAGGTATGGTCAAGAAGCAGCCTGTTTTGAACATCAAACAGTTCGCCGATGCTTGCAACTGCTCTCATACGTTTGCCAGGAGAATTGTCAAGGCCGCCAGCTTCAAGTCTCTTGCGACTTTGGAGAGGCCCCTCCTGTCCAAGATGGCGAAGGAAACGAGGATGGAAAGGTGCCAAAAGCTGGAGGACTGGTTAAGGGGGAATGAGAGCAGAAGGGGGAGCAAGAGAGTGGTTCACTAAAAAGAGACCTTCAAAGCAGAATCGCGTTTATGGCGGACCCTATATTTTAGGGCCCTAGGGTGGGATGAGTAAATTTGCCTTTCAAACTTACTGACATGTCTTTGCTATTATTCGACTTTTGCATTAACGGTCTTGCGCATTCTGCCACCCGATGCCGTGAATCGAGCCCGAATCACGACACTGTATATGAAGAAAACGGATGAAACCTTCATTTTAACCCAATTCATACCTTAAAATTGGTACGATAAGGCTCGATTTTTGCTTCAAGCAAGTATTTTTCAACTTTTTATTGATGTTTTCAAGTCAAAATTTCTATATTTTTCTTACTTTTTTCCAAATTAAAGTCACTTATTTTATGGTTTTGATCAATGATTTTCCGAGTTTGATCAATTTGTTAATCATGTTTTTTGCCAAAAACATCCAAGTTCAAATCTGGGCCCTTGTCATCACATTTAACAGGGCAAACTTAAGCATCCAAAAGAATCGCTTTACATGAGTGCAAATGGTAATTTTTCAAATGTGATTTTAGTTTTTGAGCGAACTTTTATCAGGCTTGCGTGAGTTTCTCCTGTGACCCGCAGCAAGAAGCACTGGAATCATGGAGTGGGAGGCTAGCAATGAGAATAACGATTTCCAGTAAGGATAATTCAATTACGTTCTTCTGCAAATGAGACTTTGCATATGTTGACAAGAATACGTGTTTTGATTTTAAGCTCAATCGAACGTCGGGGACAAGTTATGCTCACTCAAAGTTCAGTGCAAATCCTACCGAGAATGAATGAACTAGCCCTTTTGTGGTAATCGTTTTACCACAAAAGGGCGAGTTCATTTATTCTATGCTCTCTTCAGTACATAGGTTTGAGAAGCCTTAACTTTTCACTCCGGCATTCGATTGGGCTGAAATTTGAAATACGTGTTCTTCTCAATGCAAGCCAGGTCTTATTTGCAGAAACACGCAAATGGTTCGTTTCTGCTGGAAATCATAATTCTCTTTGCTAGCCTCCCACACCATGATTTCCGTGCTTCTTGCCCGTAGTTAATACTAACGTGCTTGCTTGATTTACCAAACTACACACCCAGAATTAGGCTTACAAAACTTGCCTAGAGTTTTAAGCTCACCTGGTAGCGAAAAAATGATTGCGGAATTCCACCCTTGACATTTCCCGGAGCACCTTAAAATCCCAAACAAATTGGCTCACCTGCCCGGTAGTCAGCCAAAGAGAGCCTGATGTACAAAGCTCATCAATAGCTTTCAAAGAACGATAACTCGAAGAGCTTTCATCGTGAATGACCTCTGGCAAAGATTTGTAATTTGGATCTGTAATTGATAAATGATATACTTGTATGTACATACATTGTTGTCACGAATTAGAGTCCCCTACCAAATCAAGAATCATTCGTGACACATAACATTTGTGACAGTTTTAGTTAAACTCAGGCAAAGTAATAATGAAATGGATTGACCCGTTAAAAGACTTAGATTTTGTTTTCAAGAACGGCTCCCTCACTTAAGGTAGACACACTCTATTATTTAAAAAACATTCTTACTTTGAGCACCAGTTAGAAGGACTAATATTGCCGAAATTCATTAGACGACAACAACAAAGAGTTGGGTAAACACCTGTATTTTTTTAAGTAATTTTGACCTTAAGTTTATCGTCCTCTTTTGTCGCAATTTGTCATAAAAAGTTTTTGGGACTGTAAATCAAAACAACCCTGTTTATGTAATGGGAGTGGTTACTGTATCAATTTACAGACCTGCTGCCGTTAGCAGTCTAAGCTTGCCAAAAAATTGACTGAGTTTTTAAGGGTCAGCTTTTTTAAGAATGTTGCATTTAGGACCAATGGCATGGATTATGTATGCTGAAGCGTTTGCAGAGCAAGGACAAGACACTAGAAGAAACTGAAAGCGTGCGACTTAACAAACGATTTCCTTTTATGTTTAGTTGACACAAAAACATATCTCTTTTGGCCATCTGTTTATTCCAAGACCGGCGTTCCTGGTTCAAAAGTTATTTAAAGAAATTTTAGATACAAGCAATAAAACAAAATTAATTTTCGAAAAATGTCAAGATTTGCCACCCCAACTTCAAGTTTTTGCAGATGAGAAAGGCATTGTTGCAACAACTTTGCTAAACTCTTCGTTTAATCTAACTTTCACGCTCATCATACACACGTCTTTCGAACTTTTTTCCCGCCAAAATAAGTGCAATGAAATTTGACAAAATGCTGCAAAAGACAAAAATCGAATGTTAAAACAAAAAGATCTATCATCCATACTCATGTGAATTCAGAGAAGAATATACTATTACATTATATGTCCTTGTGTAAATCGTTTAACATTTGAACGCATAATAATGCAATGATGACAAAGGCACTATCTTAAATCTCGGGGATGGGTCAGTTCTTCATACTATACCAAATCTGACAACACAAATAATTACTCCCATTACTAATCAGATGTAATTGATTTTAATGAAACGAACTAAATTAGCATTAATTGTTCATTTTGCATCGAAAGGCATCAGGAAGCCTTGGAATATAAAACCAACGGTTTTTTAAATTCTTTTAAGTGAGCAGGTTTCTTCCCGTACATTTCGCTTTCTTTGTGCCAGTAGTCTGAATCGTCTTTTCTCGTCTTAAGGGTTATTGATTCCTCTTTTTTTCTAATCCGTCAATTCAATTTGTCTTTCCTTCTTTATTTTTTATTGTTGGTGCCAGGGTCGGAGGGATGAGCCGTGCTAGGCCAGCGAAGCCAGCCATCACATCGTCCAAATGTTTTCGAAAGGCAATTTCAAGTCCGGTATCAGAATACACAGGCGACGTGTGACTGACATCTTTGGATGCAGTTTGAAAAAGGGCTGCCAACTGGCATATTTGCATGCCACATAATAAAAATCTGGCATATTTGAGACCCCTTTGGGCAACTTTTGTGTCATGGCATATTTTCTAGATCTGGAATCTTTCTGGCGTAATCTAGGTTTGAGATTGGTAATTGTAAATGTCACGTACAAATGACCTCCAACAATATGTGCCTTGGGGTTATTTTTATTCCAGTTGATCTCCAGTGGCTTCGAAAAGCAGCGATTTCAACCTTCAACTCCTGGAGAAAGACATCATCTCGATGGATCAACGTAACGATTTTGTTGAAGTTGTTGAAGGCACTGAGGGCACCAACAAAGTGAGTGCCATTGGTTTTTTGTCCATGGTCTCTCATTTTTTTCTAATAAATACAAATTGTTGATCAATGTTTTGCACTAATTTCGTTCAAACAATCGACCACGGTAGTTCTCTCTGACAATGTTGAGACTTCTTGGCCACTCTTCAACAAGTGGTATGAGAATTAACAAAGATGTACAGATCTTATTCACCACTCCCAACATGATGTGCAGTATTGGCAAGGCACAAGCCTGAATGATTTTGGCGTCATGCATTTGAGGTAGATGAGGCAGGATTGGCTTGTTCTTGACACTATTGAATGATTTCGACATCTTGGGGTCTTGACCACTTTCGACAAATGCCTGAAAATCTTGATCTAGGGAAGCAAATGTTCGCTCCAAACAATCATCATTCCAATTGTCTGTTTCCCAAAGACAGAACATGCACGAGTTCTTGCTCCGGTGGTTTCCCAATCCCAGGGCAATGTTGAAGCACTTGAAATCTTGTGGGTGAAGAAATACTCCAGTTCAGTTCCAGTCGGGACTCCCTTGAAATCTACTTTTTCCAGCACGATACAAATATTTTCGTCCGATTTTTTCATTGGTGAAATAACCACAACGTGCATCATTCGCACACCATTGGATTTGGCTTTTCGAGGTTGCCCTCCTTGAATATGAAGCAGCCACTCATTTTGAGGTGTTCTCTCCCTTCGTCGATGGACACCCGATACAACAGATACTGGTATGTTTCGCCCTGCTCTGTGATGATGGAATCAAGAAATCAAAGACAATTTAGGCGGCATCATGTCTCGACTGTTTTCTATTGTTGCCTTCTTATTGCACTTGTGCACAATGGACTGAAATATTTGACCAAAGCACTGGAGACATGGCTTTACGTAGGAGTAACTACAGATGATTCGTCCTACATTTTAGGGAGAGTCACATGCTGTCCAGGTCTCAACTTCATGGTAGTTCGTTTACCACCGAAGCTATTGCAGAGTTTGTATCGAACGCAAATTACACAGACACAAGAATTGTTTATGGCTTTTGATTGTTCTATAGAGTCCTTTAAGCGCAACCAATGAGCCAACCACGGACTATGACGACCTCGTCTCGGATCTCACATCCATCCTCAAGAAGGTGAAGAATCCGGAGAAAGTCATCATTGGTGGTGATTTTAGCATCCGACCCGACTCGAGTGAATTCTCCGAACTCGCCAAGATTCTGAGTCAATGGAGAATCACTCTGCGCTCCGAACCCGGGAGTCCCAACACACACCTACTCCTGGGGCGCCTCCGTACTTGACCACATCTTCATATAAGAAAATCTTACATCTACGTAGAGTTGGGGAGTAATTGTAATTGTAATTAATTACATTTTTGGACAATGTAATTGTAATTGTAATTAATTACATTTTTGGACAATGTAATTGTAATTGTAATTAATTACATTTTTGGACAATGTAATTGGAATTAATTACATGTTTGGACAATGTAATTGGAATTGTAATTAATTGCATTTTTGGACAATGTAATTGTAATTAATTGCATTTTTGGACAATGTAATTGTAATTGTAATTAATTGCATTTTTGGACAATGTAATTGTAATTGTAATTAATTGCATTTTTGGACAATGTAATTGTAATTAATTACATTTTTAGCCATGTAATTGACGAATTTTTAATTACAAATTACCAATCACTTTCACATTCAATAAAATATAATTGAAATGGTGAACTAAATTTGCCCAGTACAAATTTTTCATGAAAAAGCTAACAATATGCATTTTAACACCAAAACTTTCCTTTGTTATTCAACCCTGGCTTCGTCTCATAATAGACCTAAGCCATGGACCACGGAACTTTATTAAGAAATCCTTGCCTAAGCTTATCCTGCCCAGCGATGCCACTTTTTGCAAAACTGGCGACATAGAAAACTGTATGACACCCGGCATTTATTTAAGCTCATCAAGTCAATTTGAAGTTCCAAAATATTAGAGACCAGTTTTAGTGTAAAGGTTCTGCCATATTTGGAATTGAGTTCTGTAAGGTAGGCCACGGGCCAAAGAACGGCATGATGTCACTACAGGCATTCTTAAAACAAAATATTTGAATACATCTCTTCAGCCAAGTCCAGGGCAATTTTTTTTCTGTATCTGAAATATTGTTAAACTCTACTTACTAATGTTCTTATTTGATCGAATAAACCTCTGATTTTGTCCTTTCAAAAGAGGGATTAAAATTTGACAGGCAAAATATATTTCGCTGATATTTAAAAAAATACCTGGTTTGTTCAATTGACACTTGAATCCAAATAATTGTCCAAATAATTGTGGTTAGGCAGTGAAGGCAGGATGGAGTTCATTTTCTAAATGGCAGTATTTCAATCAAACAGTTTAAAAAACTCTGGCAACGCTTGATACTGCAGGTGTCTGGTCATTTGTGGTTAATTCGATTTAGGATTTTAAAGAAAACTAACATTTGCTTCACCTAGATGGCTCTTACATGATTTAACATGCCCGTAACACATCCTACTAGGGTGCCCTCTCTTGTTCTCAAAATGAACAACTCTCCTGTCAGAGCAAGTTGGCTCTATCTAGTGGCAATTTTTGTAACCTTCAATTAACATTCTTCATAGCCGTACGCGTAATGAAACGAGATGGCGATGGCCTCTAATAGTGAAAATTTACTTCCTTTGATAATTAACGGCAAGTTCTTTGAACTTGTAAGTGAAAACGACGGCCTATTGAAGGCCAAATGTTTGACGTGTATTGGACCAAAGGCTACAATATCTGGGTCTCGAAAGGCCTCTTCAAATTTTGTTACTCATCTTAAAAGATGCCATCCAGAGAAATTTGCGGAATATGATAACTTGAAAAAGCTAAGAGAGAGGAACAAGAAAAGCTCTGTGCCGGTAAAGGAAAAGAATGTACAAATTGCATCACTTTTTGATGCCGCCAAGAAATCAAGGAAACAATGCACATAAGATGAAGCCAATGCTGCTATTTCAAGCTTCATCATTAGGGCTGAATATTTTAGGTTAACTTTTTGGGCAAATTATGACATAATTAGGTTGCCCAAAACTACGTTTTAGGTTTTTTTTAGGTTGAATAGATTACACCTTTTACAGTGGCTTTTCAGACCAAATTTTGCCTTTTATCTATTGTTTTTCAGCACTTTACTCTTGGCAAGAGTATAAGTAGTTGAGCAGAGACAAAGGCAATGAAAATTTTATTTGGCAGTGAGGGAAAATGCCAGTATAGAAAATTTTGTGCCAGTGAAATTTGTTAAGCGGCAGAATATGGCAGAAAGTGGCAAAAATGCGACCAAAAAACCCAGATCAAAAATTGTCGACCTAAAAAAGGAGATCGGCAATTTTTGACCTAAAATGAGACCGAAAATTGTCGACCTAAACACGGAGATCGGATTTTTTTTACCTTAAAACGAGTTCAGAAATTTTTGACTTTAAAACGAGTTCTGAAATATTTTACCTTAAAACGAGTTCAGAAAATTTTGACCTTAAAACGAGTTCAGAAATTTTTGACCTAAAAACAAGTTTAAAAAATTTTCGACTTAAAAAAAGAAATTGAAAATTTGCGCCCTAAAAACGAGATGAAATGACTGAAAACGAGACGAGAGAAAAATATGACTTCAAAAAATGACAGTGAGCGCCCTTAATTGGCAGTATGTCGGCCTGAAACCACCTGATAAAGCTAATTCGGTATGTTGATCAGATGAAAAACATTGTGGCTCCCACTCTTCTACTTTCTTCCTTTTTTTTTGTTTTAAAGACACTGGGGTAATTTTCAAGTGGGCTTAGTCAAATGACTTTAGGGTGAGAAAAAAGTTAATTTTTGGTTGAAAACTTAGTTTTAGGTAAAAATTTCCTGAAAAATGCGAGAAAAAAGTTAATTTTAGGTTGGAAACTTATTTTTAGGTAAAAATTGCCCAAAAAAGGCGTTTTAGGTTAAAACCTAGGTTTTTATGTAAAACCTAAAATATTCAGCCCTATTCATCATTAATTACAACCTTCTAATTTCGTTGGTGCAAAATGATAGTTTCAAGACTCTAGTTTGTACACGTGCTTGCAAATCCATGTCCAGGAAGACCTTTCACGTTAAACTCCTTCATCAGTTTGAAAGTTCTATGGACACAATTAAAGCCAATCTAGCACAAGCAAAGTATGTTTGTACAACGGCAGCTGTATGGTCCCATCACAACAGGAGTTTTTTGGGAGTAACTGCCCACGTCATTTTGGACTCTTTTGAAAGAAAGTCATGGGGCATTTCTTGTCAGCGATTCTCAGGAACACACTCCTATGAAGCAAATGCTGAAAAATTGCAGCATGTTCATGAGGAGTGTGGATTAAGAAGACAGAAATTAGTAAAAACAATCACTGACAATGCAAGTAACTTCGCGAAAGCCTTTCCGGTTGTTTGGCATCACAGAAACCACAACAACAGATGGAGATGAGATATCATTGAATGACGAGGATGATGGCCCCGATTTGTCATTCCAAACAATTATCAAAAAAGATCAAAATGTCACCCCTGACACTCTTTGGTTGCCTCCTCAAGAAAGGTGTTGCTCCCATACTCTTTCTTTGATTGGCACAACCGACGTAAAATCGGTATTTTATTCTGAGCTTCACAAAAAAAATGTTCAATTCCTCCTTTGCCAAAGCATCAGCCATCTGGAATAAATGCAACCAACCAAAGTCAGCGGAATGGATCTTGGCATAGTGCAAAAAGAGTTTGGTCACTCCATGTATCACCCGATGGAACTCTTTGTATGACAGTTTGACCTGTTTGCTAGCTTTAGACTTAGATTCATTGCGAAGTATTTGCGACCATATGAACGTGCCTATGCTCAAAGGAGTGGAAATGGAATTTCTTGAAGAATACTGCAAGGTTCTAGCTCCATTAGTTGTGGCCATTGATAAGCTTCAGGGTGAATTCAATTGTTCCTATATTTATGTTATTCCAGTCATTAATCAAGTTCAGACCCAACTCCTGAAAATTCAAGAAAGTAATCTCAAATACAATTCAGAACTCGTTACAGCTAGCGGGCTAGTTACAGCTACCTTGGCTGGGCTTTCTAAACGATTAAAGTCCATCTTAAATCAAGACGAAAATGATGCAATGTTGGCCACTGTCAGCCATCCGTTTTTCAAAATGAAGCCGAATTTGAAGGACAAGCGAGATAGCCTTCAAGCTCTTCCAGTTGCAGAGGCAAGAATATTATCTCCTTGTAATCTAGAAAGAGCTACAAGAGAAGGCAACCGTCATGATGAATACTTCGAATGGTCGGAGGATGAAGAACAAGGGGAAAACTCGTCAAGCAATCTCAAAGCTGTTGAGGTCCTTCAGTTTTTGAATAACAAAGACACCGACCTCGAAATGTTGCACAAATACCCATTGTAGCGAATGGTGCTAATGAGTGAAATGCGTTGATTTCTCGTATATAAATGCAAGCTTCCGTTGTGAGAAATACAGTCTATTTCAATAACCAGCAAGGATCACAACCCTTTCAATTACTACATGGTGGCAGCGGTGGTGCCTGGTGGAATAGGTGTCATAGCGGTCAAAGTCGTGTCCACTGTGCAGGATGACGGATTCTGGGGAACCCCAAGCCGAGCTGGGTTTGGGCAGTTTGAGCCGGGGCGTGTGGATATCGCCTGTTCCAAAGAAAGCCGAGGACAAGTTAGTGGATTACGTACAGAAAAAATATGGGGTGAAAAAAATGTTCACTTCCGACAAAAAAAATTGGTCCTTGCAAGTCACATGTAAAGCTTGAAATTGATTGCTTGTCCTAGTTACTTCATTGATAACAAAGCATGGTGTTTCGAATGGCTTGGATCGAAATAGGGGTGGATGAGAAGCCGATGTCAGTGTCGAGGTGTCGACATTTTAAGGTTAGTTTTGTGAGTTTTGGGAAAAAGTTCCGACAAAACTTCGGATTTCAATTGTTTACCTGAGGGACGAAACAAAATCCATTATCAACTGTTTTGTTTTTATCATAAGAATAAACGTATCTGAAAATCTAAAAACAGGCTTGCAAAGCAAGGATATCACATACCTGGGGCCTATGTTACGAAACATCGGACACTTGTAAATTTTATGCGAAACCATAGACTATTCTTTTATAGATAGGATGGTATTCAACTACGGTATGCAACATTTTAAAGAGCCAACACAAAGTCTTCGAAATTTTCGGCACGAGGTAGAATAGGGAGACGCCTTGCATCATAAATGCTAATTTAAGTATACTTAGTTAGACATTTTGAGCCCCTTTTAATACACTTAACTGTCATCTAATCTATGTTCAAAAGAATATCAATGTTTTGTCGTAAATCATTGACTTCTAGTTCTAAGCTCTAGCTTAGAAAACCACCCCGCAATGCTAAGTGCAACCTCGCGTTTGTAAAAACAAACGTATCGCGTGTTTCTTACCTGTTTTTTTACCTGTGAGGCGGTTTTTCCTCTTGCTTTTTGAGTGATGGCACCTCAGCCAAGTAACTTATTTCGGTTGTCTTGCACAATCGCTTCGACAGTTCTTGCGTACCGTGACGGTAGGCGCTGCAATTGTCAGTGTCTCGGAAGAAAAGAAGCAAGTAGGAGAAGTAATTTATCAACTTTTCCTAACCTCGCCTAAGCTAACGGTCACAACATATGATCCCAAAGCCTAGCCCTGCAGGGCCTTAAGCCTAATCCTAAAACTGTGTTGCAACATATACTTTGCATATTTATCTATGCCGAGGCACTGAGAATCCGTTCACGAACTTGGACTTCTAGGTCCAAGAGCGTAGTGGCCCGTCCTTAAGACTGCCTGGAGTCAGGTGATTCAAGAAGTAGCAACCACATGCTTTTATTGGGAACACAAAACATTCGCTACGTTTGTTTTTACCAAGGAACATCGCTCACGTGAGGTTGCACTTAGCATTGCGGGGTGGTTTTCTAGCTAGAGTTCTAAGCGGGAGATTCACATTCAGCTTGTGTTCAAGAAACGTCAGGACTGCCACTTACCATCAAATGTCTAGCTTCTTGCTTCGATTCCCGTTTTCTCTTAACAAATCATAATTATGGCACCCCTGGCGAGCGATCATCCGAGACAGAACTCGCGCATGTCCATCATGATCAGAAATACTATTTATGCACCTGCAAAGGAAGGGAGTAATGGCCAAAATCCAGCGGAGGGAGTTTCATTTTATTGGCGACCCGAGGGCGTCAGCCCGAGGGGCGTCAATTAAAATGAAACGAGTGATGTCGGATCTTGACCATTCCTCCCTTCATTTGTGGGTGCATATGGTATTTTGTTGACCAACTTATCCTTTTTGGGACTTCCGTTACAATTTTTCAACCCTGAAAATCAGTTCAACCACGGACATTCGTACTATCCAACCAGTATGCTTTGATTACTCAATACCGGTATTAGGAGCAAGCTCCGTTCACCTCAAGTACATCAGTTGGTGTGTTCGCTACTCAGTGCCATGGTATAAAAGCCTACCACGACTTCATTAGTGGATCATTCCCCGTCAAAAAGACGGGGGCTTCAGACGTGCAAGTAATTGTGTGTCTGAGATGTATTTGTAAAGACATGATTCATTCATAGGGCAATAAAGTGATTGCTAGGGTAATAAATTGATTTGTAGGGTAGTAAAGTGAGTTGTAGGGGAATAATATTTTGGACCTGACCTCTTCGGGCTTGGAGGAAATCTCTTAAAAGGAGAAGGCGGTCAATAAAATAAAAGCTCAAATGTACGTGTGTGCGTCTAGTCGGACACCAAAATTACGCACCTCCTTGACTCGTAAATTTTGGCGAGTCGTACACTCGTTTATTCTCTGAATCCGCACAAATTGTGCGGAGGTTAAGATTGCCAGTTAAGTCTTGAAAATCATTAAAGGCCCCATTGAGTGGATTTTCACTAAAATTTATAAATCAGCCATATATTTACAATGGGTAAGGCAAATTATTGCAAAAAAATATTGAAATTGAGTACAGCGTACTTGAAATTATGCAAAAAAATAATGGCATTCCTTTTCTTGAAGTCAATGTTTTGTCACAGAATTTACGAGTGTCCAGTCGGACCTCAATCTTTCGCGACATAGGCCCCACTGTTCAGGCCATTGTAAAATGGAAGCTTATTTTCTCTCTCTCCAATTTTTTCTTGTAACAATCCTCGGATTTTTAACCGATACAAGGGAATGGTTTCCCCGTAAGTCATGGGTAAATTTACAAAATGTCAATTCTTATAAAACATTTGGTCAATTAATGTAATCGAGTTTGCCGCCCTTGGGGCAACCATGGACATATGATTGATTGGGGATGGATTGTAGAAACTGATCCAATTCTCGTTTAAAGCTTAACAAGGGTTCATCTAGTACTTACAGTATGCAGACGACCTGGTTCTCTTGGCCATGGACCACGGAACTCCTGGACAGCTGGCGATAACGCAACCTCTTGATTAAACGTTATGTTGCTTAGGAGGCTTAGCAATTTTTTCAACTCTAAACTAGTTGCTAACATCAATATTTTCTCCTTTTCAATGTGTATCGAGTCTCTTCATTTGCCCTTCCAAGGGTTTTCAAAAGTTTTAAGTCATTTTTTTCTAAGTTATGGAAAAACAGACCAAAATCTCAGGCATTAACAGAGTTAAACTTAAGTAAGCTTGACTTTAAGGTTTATGTAGTTTCAATTTCATTAACTTCCATAGGTTGGGTTTCCATGATTGGCTTTGTCCACCAGTTGTAGGCTATAGTTGATGTATTACAGTTAACCAAACAACATGTTTACTTGCATTAACTAACAATTTCTTTCATATTCAGACTCACATTTTAAGAACATTTATTCACTAAACATTACATTGTTAGCAATTCAATCGACCACTCCCAAGTAAAAACCCAGATGCTCAATTCTATTCTCAATAATGAATTACATGCAACACCAGAAATGTTACATTAGCTGAGTTTACATACCCTGTGACAACTTGGTAACAACTTGGTAATCATGTTGAGCTGTATCACTCTATATATCAAAAAATCTTTCTTTCTTTGGTGACTTTAGTTTGCAATTTTGGGAAAATATATCCTTTGATATATGTTCTGTTTTGAGCTTAAAAGATGCCCAGAATTATGCCTCACACAATGCAAACACTAATACTTATCTTACTTTCTTGGTTCACTCACAATAACAAAAGTAATTGGACTTTTGGTGTGTGGCTGAATCACCAACAGAACAAGTGCAACACCACCATCACATGAACTCGCACAACATGAAGAATTAGTGATTGAGATTGAGACTTCACTGAATCCCAAAATAGCTTAGGGTGCATTGTTGCTCCTGTTACTAAAGCTGTTCCTTTATCAAAAGGTGGGTGTGCCATCATCAATCATGGATTGCAGTTGCTGAGGGAGTACTGGCACAAGTCAAATGGACTGAAAATGGTGTTAATAACCAGGACCACCAGATAAATGTAAATTACATTTTACAATGTAATTACCAAAATCTGCGATTTTTGTCCAAAATTACATAAATGAGGAAAAACTTAAATAAATGTGCAAAAATTGCCTGTTTTGATGGATATGACATGGAAAATTGTTTGATTTCACGTCAAAGTCAAGATAAAGAAGCAAAAAGATAGCGTTTTGTTTTTAATTTTTAACAGGTATATTTAGTTAATCCTCAGGCCCGCTGGGTTGTTATAAATGGTATTTTACATTGTAGTCACAAACAATGTGTATTTTTTGTCGAAAAATACAAAAAAAGGGAAAATTTTGAAAGGATGTAGAAATAATGCCTCTTCTGTTGAGAGTGATCAACAAAAAGAATGTCCAAAATCAAAATAAGAATAGAAGCTGTTAAAATGTGATAATTGCGACAAAATATGGTCATTTTAGCATCTTTTCCTACCCATGAAATAAAATTTAGATGATGCAAGTACATAAAAGGGCTGTTTTTATGCGATATAGTGAGAAAAGTATTTTTAATAATACCAAAAAAATCCAATTTTGTTACGTCATTTCTCAAAAAAAACACCAAAAATAATACGTTTCGGCAAAATATTTTGCATAAATTTGGTGGCCCTGATTGTAACACACTGTTTTAATGTAAACAATGAGAAAAGGCTTTTAAAACAAAGTTACCAAACAACCAAAAAAAACTACCAAAAAATCCGATTTCATGACATTATTTCCAAGAAAAACTACCAAAAAAAAATACATTTTTTGGCAATTTTTTTTACCAAAATTTGGTGGCCCTGTTAATAACACACTTCAACGACACTGCACTGGCGAATTAATCACATTTCAAGAAGAAAAGAGCTTTGTTTCAAATGCTGTGAGTGAGAAGCAAGTGGCAAAACAAACAAGGGTGACTGAATATTGTAGGTTTGTTATAATTATAATTTGAATCCCACAATAAGAATTTAGGTTTAAGTCATATATTCAAATAATAGAAACCTGGTATCATCTTCTAAACGACAGAAGGAACTTAATACTCAAAACATAAAAAGTTCTTATTCCACCAATTTAAGAAGTCATACTATCTGCATTTCCAGAATCTTGTCACCTTTTGAAAAGCAAATATGGCCAATCCGGCCCAATGAGAATTGGCTTGGGTTGCCTGAAGAACGTCTAATTTAGGAAAGGCAGTATTTCCGATGAGGTTTCAGATCCATTAAATTAAGAAATCCTTGTCTTGGCTGATTCAGCCGTGGAATTGCAAAATGCCATCAATGCTCTCCACGGTTATTGCCAAGAGAACGGCCTTCAAGTCAACACCAATAGAATAGAATTTCTAGAATTTCTCTAGAAACTTAATATGATTTTTTCAGTACCGTAAGAGAAAAATCTAGTTAAACCAGTTGTCCGGCTGGTAATGTAAAGCTCACATGCTTAATTTCAACTTGATCGACTGAAACTTGTTGTATTTAGAGTAATTTGAAGCGTAGAGCATAGCGCGCTCTTCCGATCGAACATTTGAACCTACAATCGTCCAAAAGGACGATTGTAAGGTCAATTTTTCTCTCGTTTCCGCGCGGATGTATTGCGACTGTAGCAAATTTCGAAACATTGTTTCTTGTGAACAGAGGAACGTATGATGCTGAAATTCAGCAAACAACATCCTTAAAAGCCTGTTGTATCAATCTTATCAAAATAAAATCATTTACTTGAATGGAATTCGATTCATAAAAAATCCACAGCTGAACGCCTGAGCGGAGGCTTCCATGTCTTACGATTTCCTTGCTCTCTCACGTTAATTATCGAGGATTTGAAGCAAAAACTCTCCGTTCATAGAAATGAGTTCACTCGATCAAGGACATCTAGAATAGAGGTGGACTTTTCACGGGAAGGGCAAAACGGGCCGGAGGTGACCCAAATCAAGTGAAAGGCAAAGATCGAATGCCAATTCAGCCGGAAATTTAGAGAAGCCTCTTTGGTCTTCTGGCTAATTTGGCTGGGGGAACTGCCAAAGATGAATCCGCAACAAACAAACAAAAAAAAGTGTATAATTCATCATATATGTATAATGTATTTGTGGTCAAGGATGCCTAAATATCCAATTTTTGACTATTTTCCAACGTGGTCCCAAGTTTGACACACAAGGACTTTTAATTTGGCATAACCTTCTTTGCTTCTCTTCAGAACTTCATGATTTGAATTGTTATAGAATTTCATGAAAGACTAGTCTAACCTGGATATAAGAACATTCAACAGGAAAATATATCTTGGTATCAAGTAAGATACATAGTGAAAGACTAGTCAGTTTTACTTTATTTGTTCATAATGCAATCGTATATTAGAAAGATGTGTTTTAGAGACCAAATTAAAGATATGAGAACTGTTTCAAAATGTTAAAGTTGATTGTGATTCATATTGTCTCATTTCTTTCGATCTATTGTCAGTTTATTTCTAGTTTAGCTTATTTTTTTGTAAGTTTCAATGACAGTCAAATTTGTCTTAATATTTTCATGTATTCATGTGTTTTCTATTCTTATTTTTTGTTTATGAGTTAGTTCAATGATCAGTCCAAGTTCGAATGATGCAAATAAACCTTATTCATAGAAAAGGTGTGTTCCAGGCTGAGTAAGAGTTACGATAGTAGAATGTTCTAAGGATGTTTTATCTGTTCATTGAAACCATGAAGAGGCATTACAAGTTTAGTGTTTTGCTTGAGTAATGCATTTTGTTATTCAAATATTCCAGAAGTGTATCCCAAACCGTTGTAAGTTGATGTATAATCATCAATTCTTTAAAAACTGAGACTTTCTACTTTCAGATGCACGTTCTCTCCTTTTGTGCTTCTCCACTTGATCTTGGTCACCCCTGATTTGCAGTGCGCCGTCCAGGAAATTCTAGATGTCCGTGACTCGATGTACCTCCTCAGGCTGCTCGCGCCAAACATCCAAAAAGAGGGAGGTCAGCTGTTGAGTTAAACTCTCTATACAATTATTTCGTCTCTTCCACCGTTTTGCCTTTTCAAAACAATGAAAAATTAACAGACCTGCCATTTTTACGTAGCAATGCACCAACTGGCATCTTAAAATGCCTGAAAGGTTAATATGAAAGAATGATTAACAAAAACCAAAAGCTTATGAACGGGCTTAAATATCAAAAATATTTTAACATCAATCACAAGGCATATTTTTCTTTTTCAGAAAACATGAACTTTGTACATATACGGTCCTTTAACGAACAGCTGATTGGGAGGTCACAGTTAGTGATGGAAACAATCCAATCTCCAATCATATTCACGATAGGTTGCCCAACCAGGTCTGCCAATTAGCCTTCAGGCTCTATCATTTGTCGGTTGAATGCTATGAGGAAATAGGCTTTCTTCTGAAGGTGAACGCAAGTGGCACCCCTTGCTTTCTTCGTCTTCGGATCAGGGGCGCTATGTAGAAGGAACTTGCTTCTTGATTTGCAAGAGCGTGCACCATGTAAGGGGTGATGGCAAACCTAAAGCTAGCAACCTCGTGTGAGAAAGATTGAAAGATTGATTTTTTCCATCAGTGGTCACAGTACATAAGACTGGGAGGTCACCGAACTAAAACAGCTCTCAAAATTGAACCCTGACACAAAAGTTAGACCCATTTTCAAACTTCCCAATAAATATTGGACACGTAAAATCTGGAATTTTATGTCGCAAGGATCAAAGGTTGCAGGTGTTTTCTATTTTACCGGTTCCGCTTAAAGGACTCTACTATCAAGTGTAATGATGTTTTAAAACTTTATTTTTGCGCGAGGGACCAAGTTGGCAACACTCGAACTAGTTCGATTTCAAGTTCTATCAGTAGTTACACTCATGGATTTCGAGTTGGCAGTGGTGACATATTTTATAGCAGATAAGGTTTATTGCTTGTTGAAGAGTTTAGTCGAGGTCAGCTTTTTGACCCTTAAAAATCAAAATGGCAAAACTCGACCAAAAATCCAACTCGAAACACATCAGTAGTTTTAACTTCAAGATTTCCAAATTTTTATGAAAGTCGCATTTTTTGTTTTAGTTGTGGAATAAAACCGCTAGGTAAAACGAACACGGGAGATCAAATTTAATAGTCTCGAAAAGGGATCGGAAACGAATTCCCTAAATTTTCCTTAGAGACACCTAAAGGCTATTTCCTTTAAAATTTGATTCAAGTAAAAAGAATAAGGTCCCCAAACTTCCTGAGCCCTTTTCTTTTCTTTTTAAATCCCAGCGCGAAAGGTCCACCAACAGACTGAATGAAAGAAACAGTCATCCACCGGGATAGGCCAGGGCTGCCAGATGGGGTATCGTTATGCCAAGGACCTCGAAACTCGTACCACAGACTTTAGTCATGTTTTCTATCCTAACATGCATTTACAAAACCAGCGGACTTGAACATCAGTATTTCGCTCTCAAACAAAAGGGTCCAATCTTGTGACCGAAGTATTTCTCCCATGGGCCGGACTGAAAGAACTCGTGAACTTCGTTTTACTGTTTGAGACCGTGCCAGGGATTTTTCTCAGAACACGTGTTTTTATGAGTCTTATTCTGAAGAAAAGAGTACGCAACGGGTATGTATGTATGTATGTATGTATTTGTCGTTAAGTGAGTTATTACACTTTTGGCATGGTTCAGAATGAATAAGTTTCTGAAGGTCACATCGGAAGTTATAAGGGGAGGGTGTTCACGTATTCTTTCACACTTTTCTTGAATGATCTGGGGGGTATTCAAGAATATCCAAAGAACAATTCACTCAAAAGTACTGACCCATACATTTCCATGGCCGAACATCGCGCTAAATCTCCCGACTCACTCGAGGTTCTCGATTGATCTGACCTAATCCCATCTCAGGAGTGAGGCAACCCTGTCATGAAAATGAACATTTGGAAACGGTGAAAACGGTGAAAACCGACCTTAGGAAAAAGAGTCCCGAGAGTTCAAAAGACGGGCCGGAAAATCCGGGACTGAATCGCTCAATCCCGCCCAATATGTCTCAGTGGAAATTTGAGAGCGATCTCTCGAGCGTGACCCGCATGGACGTGCCTCTCAAATCGGCCTCGGCCAGTTCTTCTCATCATTCTCGTGGAGCGACTGGCCCAGGAGTCAAATCCGGATCCATCATGGGCGGTTCGTCATCGGCCAATCGATCCGGATTGAATTCGAGCTCGTTGCTGAACTCCAGTACGTTTTGAACTCGCATCAAGTTGGATTGGCCCGGACCTTTTGGCCATCCAATCTCTTCTTTCCCTTTCGCTCATCATTTTCTTTTTGAGAGCGCAATAGATGAAAAGTCGATTTTGGGCGAGATTGCCGCAAAAATCGAGGGCCAGCAAAAACTGCGTTGGGGATTTTATGGCATCAAGGTGCTGGTTATCGGAATAGTTTAGATTTCGTGGAAGAAAAGCGCTATTTTTTTTGTTAAGAATTTTTCTTCCGACAAAGAGTAGGTCATCATTGTGTGTCAAGATGGCCAAAACATAAAACACACTCATTGTATTGAATGGGACTGAAGCTCAATACCCATGGTTCTATTATTGTGTATATTTGTTTTTTCTTCTATCTATTGAAAAGCCCTTTCAGTGGAAGTTATTTTTTAAACTTTTCCCGTCCATTCAAAACTGATGCCATTGCGCTTGATGAAATGCAAAGTGCTCAAGTACAGGAGCAGGATCAATGCTGCAGATTGCTGTGAAAGACGAGAATTTATCTTCCAATGACATCCATGAGCGATAGCCAAGTTGTATCGAATTGGCGGAATTGGATACATATATACTTAGTTCATCATTAGTCATTACTCCCAAAATACGAAAGATGTACCTCTATGATCACGATTCGATTACTAACATAAATGTGCCTTGTCTACATGATATGTTTATCCGTGGATGGCGTTTTTTGCCCTAAGCTAACCCACGTCACGGCGAATGAAAGAAGTTGATGAACCCTAGTCAATCATTTGTCCCTTTGATGGTGCTTGTAGGTCGTTTGAACACTTCTAGCCGCTTCAATCCGCCTCCCATCAACGGGAGTTTCTCACTCTCGCACTCGTTGTGCACCTCGGCCGGACCCGGTTCCAAGCGATTGTCCGAATCCATTCGAAAAACGCCCTCAAAAACGCCCAAGAATTCGCCCGGCCGAAAAGAGAATCTGACCCCCGGACGAAAAACCCCGGGTAACAACGCCAGTGATCGTTTCATTCCCGCCCGACAAGCCAATGATCTCGAAACGGGCCATTTTCGACTACTCCGGTCGATATCCGATCAGAGTCAAACCGAAACCGAAGCCACTTTATCGCCGAGTCAACGCGAATATCGTCGCCAAATGTCTGAAGCCTTGACGGGCAACGAATTGGATGCTAGTGCCCGCATCATTTCCTACACAAATAAGGCGCCCAAAGCGCCCGAGACCCACGCCAATGGGTTGAAGGTGCTCTATAGCCAATCCAAAACCCCGGGATCAGTGACGGCTAAGAAATATATCCGACACATTCCGCAAGTGCCCGAGCGGATTTTAGATGCACCCGAGATTATGAACGATTACTACTTGAATCTTTTGGATTGGTCGTCCAATAATCATCTGGCCGTGGCTTTGGGTGCCCACATTTATCTTTGGAATGCAAGTAAGTTCTGAACGTTGATGAGACAATCGCAAAACTCTTAACTGATGCCCCTTTTAGGTAATGGCGAGATTCAGCAATTGTGCGAGTTGGATACTTTGGAGGATTATGTATGCTCTGTCAAATGGATCAAAGAGGGCAATATTCTGGCCGTCGGGAATTCTACCGGGGATGTGGCCTTGTGGGATGTCGAACACCTCAAACGAATACGACTCATGAGTGGCCATTCCGATCGTGTGGGTTCGTTATCTTGGAACTCTTACATCATTTCAAGTGGTTCTCGAAGTGGGAAGATCCATCACAGCGACGTACGAGTAGCCGATCATTTGGTCGGACAGCTAGATGGGCACACCCAAGAGGTAAATGGAATAGGATTCACCCTTTTCAGTTGTCACTCGATCTATGGATGGATCTATGTATTTTAGGTTTGCGGACTAGCCTGGTCTCCGGATGGTAAAATGCTTGCTAGTGGTGGAAACGACAATTTACTGAACGTTTGGTCTGCGGCACAAGGCGAATGCTTCACAGAGACGTCGCCCAAATATTCTTTTTCGTAAGACGATCTTTAAACCACCTTTTGTAGCCACTTGATTTGTTCAGTCTCAATCTTGGCTGTTTGTTTTTTTCAAAAGATGATTTCTTCAATGTTCTCCGAAAATGAACGTTTGTTTTTCCGATGACATTCACCCAAGTTGCGACGCAGAAAAACTGTAAAACGATGATGATTTTGGTGCGTTCATCATAGTTATCTAGCCAAGATGAAACGATCTGAGCCTTTTTCGGAGAGTGACTTCCATTAATTCTCGATTGACATTTCACAGACAACATCAAGCGGCCGTGAAAGCTCTGGCTTGGTGTCCTTGGCAGCCCAACGTTTTGGCCTCTGGAGGTGGAACTGCGGATCGAACGATTCGAATCTGGAATTGCAATAATGGCACCAGTCTCCACTCGGTGGACACGAAATCTCAAGTGAGTCGTCTCAGGTTCTCTATGAATCTCTGAACGATGGATCAAATACCTCTTTTTAATAACCCAGGTATGTGCGTTACTCTGGTCTAAAGAGTACAAGGAGCTCGTATCTTCTCATGGGTTCGCCAACAACGAGATCTCCATTTGGAAGTATCCGTCCATGACCAAAGTGGCGGAATTGTATGGCCACACAGAGCGTGTACTTCATTTATCCATGTCTCCGGATGGATCCACTATCGTGAGTCATTATTGCTGACCTTTCAATTATCCACTACCGACGAAATGGGCATTCTGACTTCGTGACTCTTGGTTTTCATTTTGTGAAGTGTGTCGTATTACTTGCCATCATCGCTAGTAACACTTTTACTCCCAAAAATGAGTGGGTAGAAACTGCGACGTTCTTTGTTGGCTCAAGTCTGTGACCGAAATAGCACTCGAAGAGTAGTCGTCGCTTACTGATCTTGGGCGCAGAATGACTCGAGTTCTTTTCAAGTTTAAAGGCCCAAAATTGAGCTCGTAACTCATCTTGTTCAAGCTAGATGGGAGGAAATGTCACTCTAGAATATTCACGAACAAACACTTGTTGAAACGGTGATGTACTACATAGAGGAAAAAGACAACTACAATCCAATGTAAAAGGTCAAGCAATAGTCCACACTGTCTGAACAAAACTTAACCAGAAATGTTGTGTCATGAGTAGTGGCTTTTGAAACGGAATCTTCATCTTGCCCTGACTTCATGTCTCGAATTCTATATATTTATACGCAGGTTTCTGGAGGAGCTGATGAGACTTTGCGTTTGTGGAAGTGCTTTCAACCGGATCCATCCAAGAAGAAGCAAGAGATTCAAGCCAAAAGTGGAAATAGCAAACTGATCTCACGTGCTGGAATCCGTTGAATTGATTTCGGGATGAACATTTGCATATTTGTCGCCTTAAAATTCAACTTTCATTTATTTTTGTTCTTTCTATCTATTTCACCTCCGGCTTCGTTCAAACTATCTAAAGCTAGCCCTCAAATGATCAAAATACAAAGGATCTTTCATTATCACTTGAGATTATTAGAAGTGTTTCGTGACGGGTGTCATTTTCTTATTCACGTGGATTACCTTTAAATCAACTAAAGCATGAGTTGAAAATGCGCTAGATCATTGCTTGAAGAGGTTAACTTGTCCCTGGATCACGCCATTACGCCATTATCATATCTATTCATTATCATTAAGCCAATCCGTTTATGCTTGCTCTTGCCTGAAATTTTACGGTTGACTTCATTGTACAACTGACGAGAAAATTAAAATCTGAACTCTCTAAGGTCCGAAACCCTGTTCAAGTAAACAGGACTAGTCTCACTCCGGTTTCCTTTTCACAACATCATTTACCTATTCTCCAGATTTTAGGATCCATCTCAAGGGGATTGCATAACATTCTATTTTCGGACACATTTTGGACTTAAAAAGAATCCAAAAGAAAAGATTCAAACGTCTCGTAAAGCTTTTTAAAGCTCATCTGTAAACATCCAGGTTGATTAAATCCAAGCGAAAAATGGGGTTCCTTATACTGACACTTCATCGTTCCATCAAATGCAGGAGAAGACTTGAGCTTAGTTGGCAACACTAGGGACCAACTGAATAGAAAGGACAAACCGCAAAAAATATTTGTTGTTTTAGCCGAGCACGTTATGATGTCGTGGGTGAAGCAAAAAATAGTGCTTGCCTCTCTCGCCACTTTGTTCTTCTTTTTCAAGGATATGTATTAAAGGTGTTCACAACCTGGAGTTAATTTGTTCTGACTGAAACATATCTCACTGATTTAAACGTAGTTCTTTTTCAGTTATTTGTAGATGAAAAAAAGCCTTGTCTGAAACTCGAAAATTCTTGATTATAACACATTTCTCTTGCATAGTATTAGCAAAGATGTATTTACTGTATACTTAAGATCACGTTGTTATTATTAGCTCAAAATTAATGGATAACATCTTGTAATTTGCCTAGACTTTTTTTGTATATTTCAAAGACTTGGATCACTTTTAGGAGGTTTGGCTTTCATATTCTCGTAAAGGTAAATGCCAGCTAATAAACAAATGAGGCTAATCACAATGAAGAGGTTGAATTCAAACTTGTCGGGGAACAAGTAGGCACAAACAATGGCCGTTAAAACGTTGGCCACAGAGCCCGAATATTCTTTAACGATGTTGTCCAAATACTTAAGAATTGAAGCCACGACTAACCCGCCAATCGAGCTAACAAAAAGGGCCACCAGGAAAAATGAGAAAACGATGCCTGACATCCCTGAAATTCGAATCAAAGATTATTCTGAAAATGGCGTAGGCCAAAAAAAGGGAGGAAGGCTAGTTGGGAGAAGCTACTTTGCTGAAATTGTTTGAATTCAATATTTTACGTTGCTGAAATTGTTTGAATTCAGGATTTTACTTTACTGAAAATGTTTGAATTCAGTATTTTACTTTGCTGAAATTGTATGAATTCAATATTTTAAGTTACTGAAATTGTTTGAATTCAGGATTTTACTGTGCTGAAATTGTTTGAATTCAGGATTTTACTGTGCTGAAATTGTTTGAATTCAGAAGTTTACTTCGCTGAAATTGTTTGAATTCAGTATTTTACTTTGCTGAAATTGTATGAATTCAATATTTTAAGTTACTGAAATTGTTTGAATTCAGGATTTTATTGTGCTGAAATTGTTTGAATTCAGGATTTTACTGTGCTGAAATTGTTTGAATTCAGAAGTTTACTTTGCTGAAATTGTATGAATTCAATATTTTAAGTTACTGAAATTGTTTGAATTCAGGATTTTACTGTGCTGAAATTGTTTGAATTCAGGATTTTACTGTGCTGAAATTGTTTGAATTCAGCATTTTACGTTGCTGAAATTGTTTGAATTCAGTATTTTTCTGTGCTGAAATTGTTCGAATTCAGTATTTTACGTTGCTGAAAGTGTTTGAATTCAGTATTTTACGTTGCTGAAATTGTTTGAATTCAGTATTTTACGTTGCTGAAAGTGTTTGAATTCAGTATTTTATTGTTTATTGTTTGTTCCCACTCAGAAGACATGAAGCGTATGAAAGAGTAGTGGGTAAGAAAAAAGATAATGATAGTAATAATAATAACGAAAATCACACAGTATCGATTGTGCTGAAATTGTTCAAATTCAGTATTTAACTTTGCACTTTACAAGGATGTTCTGTTGATTTTGAGATTTTGAGTTGTGAGCAAGAATGAGTGCTTACGAAAAAAAATGTTTTATATAGAATTTAAAATGTAACCTTTGGAAAAATGTCATAATGTGGCCAACTTTTTTACCAATTCTGAAACAGTCAAATCAAATAGTGCCAGAGTAACTACAACTTTTACTTAAATCAACTACAACTTTTAGCAAACGTAATTGCAACTATAGTTCTAGAGAAAGCCCAAGCAATAAGTGTTTATAAAAGGACTTGGAGATACTTTGCGTCACTCTAAATGTGTATGAACTTACTTTCTACATCTCTAATGTATTGTCCTATTCCATAATATGGATTGGGAATGATATGAACGACGACAGAAATAAGAATTCCGTAGAAATATAACCAAAACTGTTGATCCAAAAATGATTCGCCTTTGGTTGCCCCTCCAGATTTGAAAAGTGATTCTGTGTACACCGCAGCACAAACTGAAACGTCCAATATGGATGAAATGGTTTTGTCATTACTCTTTCAGTAGATCATTCGCCTTACCAGAATTAGTTGAGGCAATGATGGCCAAGCCAATAGCCAAAAGAGGCACAGAGTTCACTTGCAGAGAACTGCCCATAATATCCGGGGCTTTGGCAATGACAATGCTCACCACAATCAGGAAGGCACCCACAAATTGCCACGGGGTCAGAGATCGTTTGAGGACAAACTATAGGGGGCAAAAATAACAAGGCCAATAAAAACTGATTATTTTCACTGATTAGCTAGCTCCACTCACTTTGTAAATCGAGGCTGTAATGGCTGTGCGCATGGAACAAAGGATCAACCAAATTGGCGGAGGAACCAAAGTCAGTCCGAAGAAGTAGATATTGTTGTTCAATGCATAGAGCATGCCCGGAAGAAGGAACCTTAACGACGATTTCAGTGAACTGATACTAAATGAAGGAGTAGACCCTACAAAAGAAATGGTTTAAATGTCAGTTCACTGGCAAATCCGAGATAAGGTTCGGTACATGTACCTCCAGCTCTGGCGATCGTAACCAAGAGTTTGATCGTCTCCACCAGAACCACAATGGCGGTTTGGGGTAGGGGATAGATGCCATCATTGTAGTACTTGATGCTGTAGTTGCTAACTTGTTTTGTGATTTCGCAAAAGATTTGACAGAACACAATCCCGACGGTTAGTAAAGTTAACCTTTTAACTGGTTGTCGGGATGAGGATGGGTTGGAGCCTTTGACTCCATTTTGTACTTGAGGCAGAAGTGGCTCACTGAAAGTACGAAAAAGTAAGTGTTTTTGGAGAAATTTGAACCTCGGGAACGGGATTATTCTTTTGAAAAGAGATAAGTCCATTTGAAACATAATATCCCGCTGATAGCCCTCCTCACCGAAGATTACGTGGCAAAAAGCTCAAAACGGATCAGTTTCAGACACTTATTTTGCAATTCTAGTGTACAAGATAACTATTTAATAGCTAAAAAAGTACATTGAACTTGTTAACGTACGTGCTTTCTTCCAATGTTTGACAAACGGCCGCGACAGATCTCATGTTTCCTGAATCAATTTCAAGTCAACATGAGTCGAACTTTTCCTAAACCACATTTGGTATGCCAATATGACGGTATGCGTATGCATGAAATTGCCAACATTGCAACCGTGGCAAAACTCGCCCTTCAATTGCCCAATTGCCCTCTGTGAAAACGTTTCCTTTAAGGAAATTTACTGTCAAGCGTTTTAGATGGGCACTGGGCAGCAAAATGTAACAGGAGGTATTCAAAATTTTGTGGACAAAACAGGAGCCTGCCTTTTCATTCTTTCATATTTTTTCCAGTCTTTCAACCAATGAATGAAGTGCCGTTTTGATGAGAAAACGAAGTTTGATTTAGCTTCTTTCATTTTCCTATATTCCCTGTATTTGATATCCAAAATCTCATAACAAATAAAAGAAAAGGAAGCCAAGTTGAGGTCCTAAAATTACACGAGAATTTCACCTTTACAGGGTAGTCTATAATAAACGTCCCTAGATTCAAGCATTTATCTAGGTAGGAAAAAAAAGACGTCAAAGGCACTTTTTGCGGAAATTGCAGGAGAAGGGAGAGCAAACACATGATACAAAATCATATTTTATGAACAAGTCAATCAATTTCACCAAGACCTACTGTGAGTATACCCAAACATGTTTTCATTTGACTTCAATATTAGTTTACTGGGTATGGAAAAGTAACTAGCACTAGTACTTACGGATGACCCTTATTGCTCCTCACACTCTCATCTTTAGCTAAAATAAGTATAGTAGCGAATCTTTCCTTAGTAGATCAGTCTAAAATGTTGAGTATCATCATAATGATACTAGCTAACATCCTAATGACTGCATTTGTTCAATTACAAAAATGCAGGATGAGGACATGTTCCGGCCAGCGAAAACTTATCATGACTTTAGTTGCGCTTGAGAGCTAATCTATGTAGTATCAAGTCGACTCTTCTTTAGCGTAATAACGAATCCCTATGCAAATCATGGGTGGCGGATAAGTGCCTATTGAAGACTATCCAAGTACCTTTATACTTCATCTACCATCATTTCTAGGCTCTTCTTGAACAACACGTAAATTCTGAAAAGGTTTTAAGTCAAAAACATGAGAAATACGACTGTTTTAATATTGATTTTTTGCGACTGTCAGTCATGTCAACGGTTGAAATAGGTACGGGGATATTTGGACAATTAAATTTTGTTAAATATATTTCGTCCCACTCATTAGCTGATCAAGTATCAAAATGAGATTGATAGCCATTTTCATTAAATTCAACCTTTACAGGCAAAAATGCTAAAAACCGCTCAAATTCTGGCTCAAATTATCAGAAAAAGTTCTCAGTCTATCAATAAATTCATTGATGTGCAGCTAGGCGCACATAAAGCATCCTTAGCAGCATAGAGCCTTCAAAATATGATATATTATGTGTATATAGCATGGATATGACAATTTGAACAAGTGGCTGGAATTGAAGCAAGTGACTTTGAACACGACGATTCGTGCATCACTTTTGTGGCTGCAATGTTTTAGTGAGGAATATATTAGGATTAAGATTCTGCTTACGTGATTCGCCGTGCGAACATTTAATCTAGGGTTAGATGCTCTCAAGTATAAATAAGATTCTCCACACAAAATATGAATAACAACTGCTTCAAAATGATGATCACAAAGCCTAACGAATCAACAAGTGGTGAAAACTTAGTTTCCTAATTATTTCTCGCTCCGCATAAGCTTTGTCAGATGATTAACCTGGTTTACATTGTCTGATTTTAGGCATGATCAAGGCTGCCGAAGGATTCCTTCTGCACGATCCATTCGTTTGATCTTGGAGATTGCCAGAGAGAGTCGAGAGTTCACTGTTCAGTTCAAAAACACCCGGAAGCAACGTTTGAATACACTTTTGTTGTTGATAGGTTAATTTACCTGTCCTTCGCGGTAACCTGATCTTCCTCTCCGGATTTGTTTTGTTCCATGTTCAGTCCCTGACCCTTCCTTATATCTCCATTGCGGCTTTCCAAATCAGCTCTCCTACACAAATGAATGCACCATTTGAAGTAGTACGCGTTCGAAGGACGGTGAAGCTTTTCTGACTTGAGATATGGCAATACAATAATTGAAGGGCGGAAAATATGTGAAAACATTTTTTTTCCACGAAACGACACTTTTGAAGAAAATGGCAAATCTTGATGGGTTTGGGTAAAGATAAACATGCTTTGCACTTTTTAAAATTGTCCTGTACAATACACTTGATAATAGAAAAGGAAAAAAAATCCACAAGCATTAGATTGACTTGGCAGGTTTTTTTTTGCGAAATTATAAAAAATTACGGCCAATTTCTTGTTTTGTACTCTCATCAAGATATGACAAGATGTCAATTTTTCAACACGTTTCTGTTCAGAAATATTTCCATGGGACAAGGTTAAATCTTTGCATTTTACTAACAAATAGACATTGAAAAAACCATTTCAACAAATGTTGAAAGCTTCTTCCTAGAGACCAGCACTACTTAAATTCCAATTCTGACGGCAAGCACCCAGGAGAATTTTTGTTAACTGAATTGCATTAAAAGGTTTCAAAATTGTTCCCCTCTTAGAGAATTTGCACAACGAATAAGTTGAACTTTTAATCTTATGAGCAACATATTTTCCCGCCCTTTAACAAAAATCGTTACTCTTCATCGTTTGCTAAAACTCACCTTGTTGAATCGAGTATCTGTTTTCCCGCAACTGCCGGCCGATTATCCCTCTGTCTGCGGTGCATTTGTGCCAGGTTCAAAAAAGACCCTAAAAAGAGATCATGCACCTTTGTTAGATTGAGGGGCCACATGTGACAGATCGTGTTCAAAATATTCATCTTGAAGGATGGTGAGATTTTCATTTTTATTTCAAATTGTGTCTTTTACCAAGGAAAGCCATGGAGAGCAACTTGATCCAGGTAATGAGACACGTGTACGACACCTAATGCTCGGTCCTGCAGTTCTGAATACATTAGTAGTCATGTCGACCAAATTTAGATTCCGTTTATAAGTGTAAGCAATGTTGCTTGATGATGGCGATGGGTTTATTTGGAGTCTTCGTACATAAAAATGATATTAAATATTTAAGTGATATTATATGACGAGGTAGTCCTCGGGTGTCGTCATTAAGCCATTGGGCTAGTTTTCAAAGAGAACCCTCAAATCTTGGCCATCATGGCGTCCACCAGACTAGAGGGCTAACTAAGACTAAGCTTTGGCCCGTATTGAGCTTCCAGACTTGGAAGCCCCACGCGATCAAAAAGCATTTCTCTTTTGGCTTTTCTTGGATTGACTGCCATACGTTCTATAAACGCAACATTTTTTTTTATATCAAGACTTGAGCAAGACTTGCCAAATCAAACGAAGAAAATTTTATTTCTATAAATGTCATACAATTTAAAGTGGTTGGATTTTGCAAACCCATTTATTTCTAAAAATTAGCCCCTAAGCTTACTGAATGAAGTGTCAACAATCGTTTTTTTATGATTTATTGACAAAGGATTAATTTTTTTACTTTGATACTCGTGTAAATATTACAAAATCTTTTGACATTGTTTCCACATTTCAAAGAACAGTGCAAAGGCCAAGTTTCCTTTCATTAGCCAAAGGGCAGAAAAGGGAGCAAATAAGGCATTGAATATAAGTATAAAAAGTAAGAGCTCTCTAAACATATTTGAACCTAACATAACCTAACTCTCTAACATAATCCCATGCGTTGTAAAGTTGTGATTTGGACATCATTTTTTGCAAATCAAGTATAGCAAGAGACTGTAGAGTTTCATGTCCCACTGGGGTCCAAAGACAAGTCTCTATGAATTCATGTCAAAGGCTGAACCCCATCAAAACTTAAGAACAGGATCAAAATAAACTACACGAAAACGTCGTCATTTAAAAGTTTGATTCATGATGTTATGAACTTGTGTTAAAGGTTTGATTGTCATGGTTATTTCTACATGGGTTCAGGATGGCAAAAATGTCTACTGAGAGAAAATCTGTTTTTTTGGCATTGTGATGGTCTTGGTGAATCCCAATTACCTTTTTTAAATTTGCTCTATGGTAAGTAAGAATTAAAAAAATCACGAGAATCATGAAATGTTGAAGGTACTTACACTTTGTTGATGTGTTTGAGTATCTAAAACTGACTGACGACTACTGCCACTCCATTGATTCATGGTCTGCTGATTTTATTTTTGTTGTGTACACTTGCTTCTGTGAACGGCCACAATCAACTTCATCATTGTAAATATCAATATCTACGAGCCGCCAATTTTGGGTGCAAATGATAAGGTTTTATCGGTAATGACGATTTCAGTTTTGAATTTGCACTGCCAAGTGTTATTCCTGTCAGTTTCGAAAAACAACCCCAAAAAACGAATGAAAACTGATATGTTCACCTGATTCAGGTCAGATACATATATGGATGCCTTACGACCGAGCACTTGGTTGTACTGATTTAGTAACAACCAAGCTGTTGGTCGTAAGACATATCCAATCTTTTGCATCCAGGGTGATATCAGGTTCGGCCAGCTAAGTCTTTGATTTACTAGGAATTCCCCTCGTTTATTTTGCCACTCACAGTGCCCCTTTTGTTACTCTGAAGGCAAATCAAGCCATTTATATGATTCCTAAATACTGTATCCTAGACTTGATTGACAGTTTTAGAGATGTGTTTGTCAATTTTTAGTATTGTAGTCTCCCTCAGTCACATTTTTTGAGAAGTTTCTTCCTGATTTTATCTCCTACCTGTCATAGGGCAAGCAACAAGTCACCAAGTCACCCTTCTGTCTGGACTTAAACGCCCAATACTGCTGAGGTTCAATCAGTGTTACCAGTAGTGAGGGGGGCGAACAAGAGATTGGGCAAGCTGTATTGGCACAGTGCTTGGGCTTGCCGAAGCTTGGCATAGCTTGGGTATCTGTACAAGTACTTTTCCCAGCTAACAGGTTTGCCAAATTTGCTATGAACAAAGGATAAACTTGCCTTCCGAATTTCACTAAACCAGGCTGATTCAGCTAAATAGGGCCCATACCTTTGAAAGAATGTATTTTTAAGAAAATTACACACTTCAATTCTCTCACATGGGGAAATGCAAAAGATTTCGAGAATACTAAAAAAGATTTGGCATCTTACTTTTTCATGCCGGCAACTCTAAGTAAACGAGGTTGTTCTGGAAGTGTGACTTCTAAATCTCGGTCTTCATTAGACTCAAAAGTGCATTCATGTGTGGCCTAGAACCGAAACAAAAAAACATGGTTTTGCAAATGCTTTCCAAATTGAAATATTTTTTGTATCACTTTCACTGTTTATTGCTAAATTATTGAGTTCAAAAGATCATTGAAAATGCAACTTGACATTTCTTTCTTCTTAGTCACACTGCAAGTATCTTAACTCTTCTAAGAGCAACTGTCTGCAACTGGATCCTCCAATGTTCCTTGAGCTTGCCAAGTGTGTTGGTGTATTGCCCAAGTAATGCTTGTCAACAACTTGTGCTTGGGTGTATGTGACGACTCATTACTTGCCCAAGTCACATCACTAGTTACCAGGTGGTTTCAAATCACCATTGCCAAAAGTTGTTTGAAATACTGCCAATTACAGGCACTTCCTGCCTTTTTGAAAGTACCATACTGTCTTATTCTGCCACTTTTTAGAGAAATGTTTCTCGTTTTTGTTCATTTTATCTTGTTTTTTAGGTCGAAAATTTTCGATCTCGTTTTTTAGGTCGAAAATTCACCCCACCCCACGCCACCCCACCCCACCCTTCAATCAAGCAGTTGTAGGGTAACGGTTGAGCATTTGCCAACTATCCGCCACATCCTTGGTTCAAATCCTGGGCTTGCCGAGTTCTAGTGGCCTGTGGTATTAAGTTACATCCAGTAGTCACGGCCCTTGACGGCTTAAATGGGCGAACCTTGGGTCATTCCCGAGGGTGAGGTAAAAATTAATACTTGTTCAGTGGAGCGGCTCCACGGTGCGGACAGCGTCTATCAGATCGCAGCTGCAAAGCTGTGTTCTGAGTCTGACTCCAGAAAAAAAACCAGAGCCCCTGCACTTTGGAACAAAATGCCACAAGAAGGGAGGCAATGTGCCAATCTTAACCATTTCAAGTCTTGGTTTGATGAAAAGGTTTAAACCCTGCAGAACCTCTGCCTCAGAAATTAGAATGAACACTGGGATTTGACTCCAACAACATGACCTAAAACATTCCTATTACAGCATCGTCCTTAGTACCATGATAAGTTTTTTTTGTTAACCATATTATTATTTTCATTCCGTCCCCCTTACCTCCTTTCCGCTATTATGTTCTCCAAATAATCTAAATCAGGGGTTCCCAAAGTCGGGGTAATACCCCACTTGGGGTAATGGACTTTTTCCATGGGGTAGTGAAGCATTTTGGGATTTGGAAGAAAATTAGATAACTGCCCAGAATTTTTTTTTTTTAAATGGGTTATTCAAATTTTCTGCCTTTCATTTTTTGTGAAACTGGTTAGGCTATTCTATGGACGGCAGTCGGAGTCACTAGCATGCTACATAGACGCCGACACGACAGCTGACTTCAGGTTTGCCAGATATAGTGGACGTAAAGCCATGCCATTGGGTCAAAATATGTGCGTTGTAGACGTGAAGTAATCAAATATAAGTGATCTGTTAATACATTAGATATAGGCCATGCCATTTTGAGCATGTTCAATCACCCTTGTTGGAAGTTATAAGAATATCAAGTCTGAGTAAAGGCTTCAGACAGGTCAGAAACTATAATCTAAAGAGGGCTGCCAAAGGTGGTATGGACCCTAAATTGAACAAAAATTTCATTGCCTCCCTAATCTAGATAAAAAAAAACAGAGCCTCAACTACGTGAAATTAAGTTCATGCCTTCAAATCACTCTGGAGTGACAGCTCCTTCCTGCAGTCGTTCGTTCATCTCGAACTTGTATCCATCAGTAGTACTGATACTAGTAGTAGTACTCGGTAGTGAGTCTCTAGGTAGTACATCCGTTTGTCTCGCGACATCAGTTCAACTCGGTCGTACATCCATTTCTATCGCGACATCAGTTCAACTCGGTTGTACATACGTTTGTATCGCGACGACCCCTCCAACAACCCTGATGGTCAAGACAGTGAGTGCAAGTAGAGGGATGGCTTGGCTGGCCTGAGTCAGCTGTCGTGTCGGCGTCTATGTAGCATGCTAGTGACTCCGACTGCCGTCCATAAGGCTATTCCTCTCCCAACTGAGCTCTTTGTTTACATATTTTTTCGCCCTCTAGTCATCACCAAATCGTCCCAAAAACAACTTTCGTTTTTTTTACTTCTCCCTCCTCTTGTCTCATTTTCCACAAAAATAATTTTTTGGGCAAAATGTCGTCAAGGAAGCGTTCCTACAATGAGAGTTATCTCACATTTGGGTTCTCGTTTGTCCTGATAAAATAAAAACCTGATATTTAACAGCTTTTTGTGATGTACATTTGTAAATAGTGTTTGGGGTACTGACGAAAATCTAGACTTTCATTTGGGTAGTGGCACGAAAAGTTTGGGAACCCCTGATCTAAATGGTTCCTGAGAACAAAAATTACATTACAACAATGTCTAGATCAGGGATCGGCACTTTTGGGTCAAGGCCCACAAATTTGTTTACATGTTGTGAGGGGCCAACCAAATAGACGTTGGTTGGTTCAGGGGCCCACAAATTAACGATTGAAGAGCATTGGGCCCACGAGCATTGTACTATGGATGTCTCGCGGACCCACTATTTTGGACTTTCCCCACAGCTCCTAGGCCCACCGGTTGCGGACCCCTGGTCTAGATGGTCACACTTTTTCCTTTTCACAAAATAGATTAAAGTCCATTTCTAGAAGATAAGGCCCTTATTTCAAATTGCACTTGCTCTACTCCCTGCTCCTCCTCCTGCTCTTGCTCCTGCAATAAATTCGGCGAACTTGGGACATTTGTCGAAAAAGTTGGCGAAATAGGCAAGTTTTGGCAATAAACCACCCTAATTTTGATTCCCTCTACTTGATTTTTTTGGGTTGGTTGCGGGTTTTTACTACCGCTACAAGGAATGTGATTCCTTGTAAACAATAAATCATGAATATGATCATCTAAATCAGGGGTGTGCAAACTCTGGCCCGCGGGCTTAATGTGGCCCGCGAGCTGATTTCGCGTGGCCCGCGAAAGGATCTGTCATTTTCAATAGTCTGTGGCCCGCAGCATGATTTTGGCATAACCCGTGAATTTTATGCTAGAAATTATTTGCCGTTTGGGATGGTGCGGCCCGCGAGCGCCAACAGTCCGGCCAATTTGGCCCACTGCTAAATAAGTTTGCACACCCCTGTTCTAAATAATTAACACTTATACGAAATTTGGTCTACCAACGGGTTACTGTTGGCAGATCTGGACAACCCTTGAATAGTGAGTTGATCAGGAATAGAGGCGTCTCTAATCAGAAATAGTATTTAAAAATCTATCTAACCCTGCTTTAAAAGCTGTTGAAGGATCAGCTCCTAGATAGATGAGGACAAAGACTAATCGGCAAAAGATTGGACAATAAAGGAGCACAATTAGGAAGAGAGAATTGAGAATTGAACTATCTTTCTGACTGAAAACCAAGCATTACATTTGCCTTAAGTATCAACTTTACTCGTGGTTGTGTTTTTCAACATGCAGTATGCATACAAGCATTTTAAACGCAAGTTCAAGGCAAGTTTCCCTCCTAATTGAAAGTTGCTCATATTGTTCCAATTTTTGAGGGAGGAGGTAAGTGTCATCCTAATAATTATAGGTTCATTTCACTGATCATCAAACAGCTTTTAAAACAGGGTTAGATAAATTTTTAAACACTATTCCTGATCAACCCACTATGCCAGGTTGTTTTAGATCTGCCAACAGTAACCCGTTGGTAGATCAAATTTCGTACAAGTGTTAAATGTATGAATTTTACTTTTTTCTATTCGTTTTCATGGAATTGCATTCCTTGTGGCAGTAGTAAATAATCTGAAACCACAAAAAATGCTAAAATGGTTCAAAATGTGTGTTTGATCCCTTAAGCTTGAAATTAATTGCTTTAAGATTTGATCTTGTACCAGTACCTGATCTTGTATCGAGTTCCTTGAGGCAACAAAAGGAAATTTTCCTCACAGTTCGTACTATGCTTTTTTTTCTTTTTTTCTACTGATGTATTCTTAATAAATTGTCCTATTTTTGCGTATTACAACATTTAAGTCATTTTTATGGATTTACCTCTTAATAAAGGTTGTTTTTCTTGTCAATAGGACATGTATAAGGTTGCCTCAAGTGAGCGTTTTAAATCATTCCGCGGGCGGCAAAACAGGGCCGTTGGCTGTGCTGAGCTGCTCAGCCCATTTTGGCGAATCCAAGTTTTTCCCATTTTAACGTGCATTTGATGATTCTAGGTCCCTGGAAACGATCTTAATTTTACGTTTTGATCCCTCTGCTTTCACTTGGTTGAAAATATGCCCAATTTGTTTGCTTGAAAATGATACAGAAAAGATTAGATCTTAACAGAAAGAAGCGTTAAAAAATATTGCATTTCTCTATATGTTAAGTATTTTGAAATATTGAAATGATTCTTTGGAACCCACTGAATAAGTCCGCATCTTAATATTAGTGTTTGGATCAATGTTAAGTCCTATTTTTGCAATAGCACAAGGCCTGCTTACTTGCTTTTAAATCAATCACCCTAATATTATTTTTTGCATATTATTGACCCAATTCCAGCCAAGGTATCCTTAAGTGAAATACCGATCGTTTCCAAGGACCTAGAATCATCAAATGCTCGTCAAAATGGGAAAAACTTGGATTCGCCAAAATGGGCTGAGCAACTCAGCACAGCCAACGGCCTTGTTTTGCCGCCCGCGGAATGATTTAAAACGCTCACTTGGAGCAACCTTGTGCATGTCTAATTGTTTTTCACCAATAAAAAGAATACACCAATATCTTCCAAAAATTTGACAAATTATTTGTATCACAGAGGCTTTAGTGACCCTTGGACGTCTTGATAGAGTCTAGATATCTATGACCAAGGAGTACTCTACCCTGGAGGTAGACTGGGCGCAAGTTCAAGACAACGAAAGGGCGATGCCAGCAAGACATTTCTTTACAGAAAATGAGGTTCAAAATCAATTTGAGCGATATTTCTGACAGAATTTTTTTTTTTCATTGGTTGCGGATTTTCTACTACCGCTACAAGGAATGCGATTCCCTGTAATCAAGGATTGCTCCCGACAGCTTCAATCCGACCCCCAACAGGATTCGAACCTACACCGTCTGGGGAAGCACTTACACTCGGCACTTTTAAGAACGCGCTAGTACGCGTGGCCACTGGCTTAAATTCCTAATTGAAAAAAAATTCCTAATTGCTATATATTTGTGTGTTATTTCTAGCAAGTACAGGGTGGCTTTAAATGTTTGATAATAAGATTTTGTGACTTTTTTTTTAAACTTTTGGCTATATATTGTAATAATATTATTGTCTATCTGTCAAACCACTACTGTTGGCTTTCAAAATACGAAAGAATTACTTTCCTACCTTCGAGTTCTACGCCGCCAACATATCCAAGAGGGAAACCATCGCGGCGCTTCTGCGCGGCGGCCTGTCAGTCCAACAAGCCGTGGAGGTCTCCAGGGCCAGAATTGCGAATTTTTATCGGGTAAGAGAATTGGTATCTGCTGGGATAACCCTCTCGCCCAAGAAATCAACTGGAAGGTCGCGGACAGTCACTGTGCTGAGGAAAGCTGCCGCCATACGCCGCCGGGTAAGGAAAAATCAAAGCCTCAGCATTCAAAAGCTCACTGCCGACGTCAGGGCGTCCAGGACAAGCGTTTCTAACGTCGTGAAGAGGGTGAGATGGAGGGTAAGGAAAAAGCAAAGGATCCCTTTACTTACTGAGGTCGGCCACACGAGGCGTGTTGAGAGGAAGAAGAGGATCCGGAATGACCTTAAATCAAATGGCGGCATCACCATTATCTCAGATGAAAAAAACTTCGGGGTGGATCCCACCTATAACCACCAGAACGACCGCTACATCTTGAAGGGGGCTGGGGGAGACGCCGGAGAGGACGCCGCAGTCGATAAGTACATGACCAAGACCAAACACAACGCCAGTCTCATGTATTTTGGACTGACAGGCAGCCGCGCAGAAGCGCCGCGATGGTCTCCCTCTTGGACATGTTGGCGGCGTAGAACTCGAAGGTAAGAAAGTAATTCTTTCGTATTTTGAAAGCCGACAGTAGTGGTTTGACAGATAAACAATAATATTATTACAACATATAGCTGAAAGTTTAAAAAAAAAGTCACAAAATTTAAACATTTAAAGCCACCCTGTAAATGTCCCAAAACACCAAGAAAGTAAAACTGGACACTTACAAAACTTGAAGATAAAGAAAGGAACATGACAAAACAACACTATATTTTAGCAATAAAACATAACAAAAACAAGTACATATTCCAATGTCCACGAATGTTTTTCTTAGTACTGAGACTGCAATTTATTTATTATCTTGGCCCCTGGGCTGGATTTGGAGGCGTCAAACTGTTTCGTCTTTTCCTTGATGTCATAAATTTCAAAGTTCTGTTCTTTAGTAAAATTTTTGCCAAAAAAAGTTAAACATTCTCTTGGCTATTTCTTCACAAATAACTTCATAAGAGTTACCTTTGCCACAGGAGGTTTCCAAAATGGAAGCTGTATCAAATGAGCTTCCAATGATCAAACAAAAGCTTTTGGTAAACACCTCTCTTGGGTGTTGGCATTCTAAAAGAAACTTCTTGCTTTCCTGGTTTGCCAAGATTTGCGAGAATGTATGTATGTATGTATGTATTTATTAAGTGAATGATTACACTTTTATGATAATGTGAAAAGGGACGTCCGTTTGTATAGAGATTTGAGTTGTCAATAATTTCTTGTGCTTTCACAGGGGAACTGTCCTAGAAAACATCTTGACATTTTTTTTAAAAAGTATGTCGCACTGGGCGTGTTTAATTTCCAACGGTGCTTTATTCCAAAGGAGGGAGGCCTTCACTAAGAAACTGTTCTTGGGGCAATCCATGAGATTTGGCCTCGATACGTTTCCTTGTGTAGAAGATCTCGTTTCCATGTGTATTTTGGGTGCTGGGCGAAGTTTTTCTGAAATGAAGGGGATATCGTTTTCAAGTGCACGGCGCGTTTCGACGAGCATCACTTCCGTGGCTATCTGGTTTACCGTAGGAATGCCCGTATG
>JAAGOF010000046.1:190890-210866 GCA_010645155.1 Tigriopus japonicus | reverse complement strand
ATTTGAAAAAAATCCTCCGAACTCTCTGTGATCCAGGTGAATGATTTATCGTAATGACAGTCATTGCTAACAGCCTTCCTCTTCAAATCTCTTCAATGCTGACGTGCAAAGCCAAGCACCTCGAGCTTTTGGCAAAGAACACTGGCATCCATGCAGTCAAATGCAGATGTAAGGTCAAAGAGTATTACCCCCACTAGGCCATCAATCGCTCTTTTTTCACTCCAGTTTGTGAGCATGGAGAGAACCGCTGTGTTTGTTGATCTTTTTGGTAGGAAGCCGTGTTGAGAGGACGGGAGAAGTTGGAACTCCTTCACATAAGCCATGATCTGTTCTCTAACGATCGATTCCAGTACCTTTGAGGCTATTGGTAACAACGATATGGGACGATAATTTGATATCTCTTCCTTTTTCCCGTTCTTGTGAATGGGGATCGTCTTTGCGGCTTTCCACGTTGTTGGAAACATACCATCCCTCAATGATGTATTTATGATTCTCGTTAGTGGAAGGATCAGGAGTTGTAGGCTCTTTTTCAAAACGTCTGATCTTAGTCCATCCCATCCCGTGCTATTTGAGCTTTTGAGAGCGTTGACGTGTTTTCTGACCGTTTGTTCACTAACTGTTGCCAACGAGAACTTATGATCATGTTTTTTCTGTCCCATTGCTTCTTTTAATCTAGCCATCGGGTCCTCTTGAAGACTAAGATCTACTTTTGACCTGAGTTCTCTTACTTTTGCGGTGAAGAAATCGCTGAAAGCTTGTCCCACTTCTGATTGATCGATTAAGATGTCATTTTCCACATTTCTAAGTTGGGGGGACGTTGATGTGCCAGATTTTGTGAGTTTGTTGACCACTTTCCATATGTTGTTTTTTTGCATATTAATTACTCGACCAATCAAAATCAAAGTGAGAGTTGAATGTAAGACGTAAAAGGCACAAACTTTGAATAATTTCTGTTCATAATAAGTAATTTTTCGTTCAAAGTTTTGGAGGGACTAGAAGAGGTTTGATCTAGTGATGTGACTTGGTGTGTTGGGCAAGCTTTTTTGCGCGAGGTCGCAAGGTAGGGTCACCTAATGGAGATTTTGTGTTGTGCTCAGCTAAATCAGCAAAAACAAATTTGAGTGTCATTTGCAACCCTGTTCAGAAGTCACAAAAGTTAGGGACGCCGTTCCGTTCTCCTTGATGAAAAAACAGGTTTTTGAAGATTGGTAAGCAAAGAGGAATACGATTTCACAAAGGCCAATTGGCGACACTACCTAACGACCTCGCGCAAAAAATCTTGCCCAACACACCAAGTCACATCACTAGTTTGATCATGGTTTGATCATGCAACGGTTGTGACGCAGCCTGATTGGGGGTGATGCACAAATAATGCAAATAAAAACACCGAAAAAATTCATCAAAAATGTAAGAAAAATTGCCAAAATTGCATGAAGAAAATGTTTAAAAAAGGAGACACAGTTGATGAACAAGTAGACGAGATCAAAGTTGCATTTTTGCATAGATTTTTTCTAAAAATAGCTGCTATGAAACTAAATGCTTGGCAAAACATTTCAACCTTCAGTAGTTTTAAACATGTGTTTACTCAAATAAAATTCAGAATAATGAGAAACACAATAAAGGAAGAACATCCAACCTTGATGTTTTTTATGTATATTGAACACAATGAAAAACTTCTTGCATTCTTGGCTTTTTTTTAAATCATCCTATTTTGTTTTGTTGGGTCTTTTGCCCTTCTTAAGCGTAACGTAGAGCAAGTTGAGGGAATGAAAAGTGCTTGAGTAAAGCATGGGTGGCAGCATGAAAAATGATCTAATGGGGGCACATTTTTTCGTCAACAAAACACTGATTGTTATGCCAATCACATTTGATGTCACAATAGTAATTTTGCGTTTTGGGTCTGCACCTGGAACATATAGCTATTCGCACTTTTACTAAAGCGTATTAGTGTAGTGCTTGCATACATTTTTGCATATATTTTGCTCTCATATTGGTAGTTTATATGGAGCATGAACCAACTCCTTAAAAACTTCGCGACCAGCTTAAACCATATCTGCATTTGGGAAGAGACAAAAATCGTTATATTTAGTTAGTTATCCCAACAGTAACTACATATCCTATTGGAAGAGAAGAAAAAAGTGAAAAATATGTCGTTTCAATCAATCAAGTATGTCAAGGGCTAAAATATATGCGTTCTCTTCAAAAATGAACAAACAATGCACCATTTTTTTCACAGAAACCACCAAAACTGAACGAAATTTTGACTGAAAATGCTAGGGATGCAAAAAAATGGAAATCAGCAGAAAAAAATGCAAATGAATCGGAAAAAAATGAAATGAAATGCATTTTCATGTAATGTGTAACCCACTGATTAGCCTACAAAGCTCAAAAATCGTGCCTGTACTCAAAGATGTCCTTGCTGTATTTTACACGTCTGTATTTGGGATCGACCTCTGGATGCGTTTCCTTTTCGTTCAGCTATCTGGTCACACTGAGCCTGGCTGTCGTCACAGTTGCAGCTGTTCATATCTGACAACATCAATAAACAAAAAGCAAGAAGAGTTGGTTGCAGATAAAGCAAAACATACATCCAAATTTGCTACGGCTTCCTTTTTACGCGTTGAATCAGAAAATTCCCCGAAATCAAAATGGTGCTCTTCCAACTGGTTTTGCCGTTGGATACGGACATAATCATGGGAATTATTTACAAAAAATCCTGACCAAGCCCTTCGACATTTAGAGTATTTTTTTAAATTATATTTGTCTTTTTCAGCTTGGCCCTTGGGACATGCAGTTTTTTTTACATAAACTGTGACGGGTTTAACCTCGCGATTCCAGCCGATTCATTGGCTGGTGCTTGTGATTACGTGAGATACCGATTCAGAGGGCAAGAAACGGCCTATTTTTACATCTGGCATCGACACAGCTTATGTTTTGACAATTTTCACTTCAAAGATGAGGCAATCAAACAAGAGATATTGTGGACAAATGATTTGTGATCTCCATTGCAGAAATTGTCCAACGATTTTGGATGAATTGAAAGCTATCCCCGTATTTCCTAGAGATGGGTTGGAGTAAATTAAAAGGATATTGCAATCGGGACGAGATTTTTTGGTTCCGGCTCAGGATTGGTTTGGAACTGAAATCAAAATTTTGGATCCGAAGCAGAATCGAATCGGTGCAAATCCAGAGCGGATCAGTTCTGTCTCATGTGAGATCTTAAATAAACAATTTCGAAGTCACTGCGCGTAAAGTGACAATAGGTTCTGTTATTTTTTATTGTTCTTTTCGTCTCATTACCTTCTTTCTCAACATCCACGTTTCCCATTTATTCTTATTCTGATCTCCAACGTTGGGATGTTGGTATTAAGTCGAAGTTTCAAATATCAGCACTAAAGCATTACTAAAACACTAATCTACAAACACTATATGAGGGTACAAATAAATTTGAAATACACTAAAGAACATCTCCTTCCCCATCATATTTGGACATTAAAAACGTACGTACGTTCACTTGTATTTTGATCTGGAAGTGATTTTGATACTTTTTAGGAACTACAACATTGATATGATTAAGGATATACATTTTACCATCATGGCTATTTATTAGACATTTAATTTCTCAGACCGTTGCTCTGTCATCATCATCATCATTTGTTACTCGCTTGGATAGATAAATATTTTTGTATTACTAGGAGACAACTCTCACGTCCAAGAAGGAACAGCATTTCAGATTTTTCGTAATTTTTCGATAGTTGCCGATTTTTCAAAAAAAGTTTTGGGAAAAAAGTCATTTTTAACTTTTGCATTACTATAAAATTAACTGATTTAGCTGAAGAAAAAACACCAAATATTTAACTGAATAAAAAGCATTTTTTCATTAAACTGATAATGCCTTTCCTGTAACAGCTTTTAAAGCAGGTTGAATATCTTTTTAAACACTACTCCTGACCAACCCATTGATCTGCCAACAGTGACTCGTTTACAGTGGATCAAATTTCGCAAAGAGAGTGTGTATAAATGACTTCTATGATTTATTTGCTTACTGTGAATCGCATTCCTTGTAGCGGTAGTAAACAATCCGCAACCAAAGCCCCCAACTCCCCTTAGGGTCGCACCGGAGAAAAACCCGCCTGGTATTTTCGGGTGGGTTTTTCAGGCAAGTTTTTCGTTTCTTGGTTTTTCGATATTTTTGGTTTCTTCGTTTTTTTCATTCAAATTATTAACTCTTCATACTATCTTTTTCATATCAGACCACATCAATATATAATAACTAAGTTTTTAACTATATACAACACGCTTATGGCTCGATTTTTCGCAACAAACAGAAACATTTGACATTTTTTGTTTCGATGACTTATATCCTGAGTGAAATTATTCGAATTATATATCTTAAACGAACTTTCACAAGACTTTTCACTAAAATAACTGTTTTCCCCAATTCTAGAATAATTTGTGTAAAACAAACTATGTCTTTTCTTTGACCTTTGCCTTCCTTAAGGACTTAAGATCAAAAGCTTTCACAGAATTGAGACATATGGCCAAATTTCACTTTTTATAGTCAATAATTGACATTTTTAAGCGAGAAAAAGTAACTTTTTTGCAACCTTCGTCGAATTATCAAAAAACTTCACAACTTTAGGGGGAAAAACGCGATTTTTTGCCAAATAATAGCAACTTTATACGAGCTATTTATAACATCTTCCCATCTTTGATGTCATCTTCAAGATGTGTTGCACATAATCACCCTCATAAAGGTAAGCACAATTTTGAGGGACGGATTAGGGGTATTTAGGGCAAAAAACGGGGAAAAAAACAAAAATCGGGTTTAATGTCAACCGGGTGAGATTTTTTTTTGTTTTTTGGTGAGTTGCGGATTTTTTATTTCCGCTACAAGGAATGAGATTCCCTGTAAAGAAAGTTAATCAATATCGTTACTGCACAAGATATGAATATAAAATTAACATTTACATGAAATTTGGTCTACCAACGAGTTACTGTTGGCAGATCTAAACACCCCTTGAATGGTTGGTTGGTCAAAAATATTATTTATATATTTGTCCAATCCTGCCTTAAATGCTGTTAGAGGATCAGCTCCTACATATTCCCGACGAAGACTAATGGGCAACAAATTGAACAACGAGAGAGCCCGATAAAGAAGAGAAGAGTCCTTCCCCCCAAAAAGTCCAATTACTCCCTCTCTCTGAATTGGATCGCGCAGAAACCCGGATCCAGATTACGATTCCTTTGAATTTTGCCACAAATTTTGGCTTCGAGTCGTTTTGGGATGCATTGAATCTTAGATTCGGATTCAGGCTTGGCCGGATTATGAGGACTTGTTGGATTCAATTCAAAGCTTTCCTTGGTTATCGCGAATTTCAAAACTAGGTCAAAAAATCATCGGTTCGAGTTTAAAGGGTTCAAAGCATTAATTTGGAGACGTCTGATCACAGGTTCTAAAACGGCCAAAAAAAGCACACGTGAGGTTTTTTTCAACAAATCTTATTGATTCAATAGGTATGATGCATAAATATCTTTTCAATAGCAATCTTGTTTTCAAAATATATGCTGGATATATTATCAATAATTTTTTCTATAAAAAACTTATATCGTCATTGACACTTGGGGGAGGGGGGCTAGAATCAAGATTGAATTTTTCGTCAATTCTTTCTGACAATAAAACTTTTTATCACTTGGGGCACATCAGATCTAACGCATTGGAAATTTGTCATTGATTTTTGGACTGGTGGCTATCTTATGTGTAGTGGAGGGTGTCTGTTTGTCTCTTCATTGAATTGACCTAGAGCGTTCTCAAGGGAGTATGGTTTCTCGACTGCAAGTATGGCTGATGTTGCTTGGGTGACGGATCTAAATCACATATCTAGAGCGACATTGGTGTCTCCATTGAGGATCCTGCCAAAGTCAGGTCTCCCACACTGATCTTGCTTCTCTGTAGACCCTTGGGATGGAGCATTGGGATGGGCGATGTGGACATGGATGAACTAGGAGAATCTGACAAGGATCCCATGCTGAAATCTTCGCTCATCTCAGACTCAAGCGAGTTGCTGATCTCTTTGGCGGGCTTGGATTGGTTTGCCACTGCCATTGGTTGTGAGAGAGCCCGTTGAAGTACGGGAAGGGATTGCATAAAGGTCTCCTTGGGTTCGGAGACCTGCATCCATGGGTGATCCAGGATCTGTCTGAGATTAATCCGATCTGATTGGTTCACGGTCAAGCATCGTTGGATCAGATCCTGGACTTCCAGACTGAGCTTCAATTCAGGTCGAAAGCTCAAATGGGCTCGTTTGATCTGAGAGTCGCTTTCAAATGGGATATCTCCACATACCATATCAAAGAGGAGAATCCCCAAAGACCACACAGTGAGACCATCGGCACGATACCGACGAAATTTGATCCATTCTGGAGGAGCATACACTCGGGTTCCTGGAAAATCAAAAAGGAAAGCGGTTTAGATTCGAGCTCTTTTATCTCAAAGTACACATGCGACTTGACCTTCAAGGTAGGTAGACCTTAATTTGGTGGCGAGACGAAGTGTCAAGTTCTAGCGAGCAAAAGAGCTCGTCAGCACTTTCAGCCGAAGAAATAGTAAGCTATTCGAAGTGTTTCATCGGTGTTCTGTTTGTTGAACTTACCATCAAAGTCAGTATAAACATCCTCCTTCCATTGAGCTCCGCTGCCAAAGTCGATCAACTTCAATTCCAAGGTCTTGGTATCAATCAGAAGGTTTTCGTCTTTGATGTCGCGATGCAAAACGCCAGATTCCTGGCATTGAATGACAGTGGTTAAAATCTGTCTGAAGAACCGTTTGGCGAGGACCTCGGGAATGAATCCAGCGTCTGAGATGTAATCGAAGAGGTCCTTACAATTATTCATGCGTTCCATGACCAGGAAAAAGCAATCGGGCATCTCGAAGAAGTCAATCAATTTGATGACGCCGGGAACGCTGGCCACTTGTTTCATGAGGGCCACCTCAATGGGAATATGAGTGGCATTTTTGTCCATGGCAATGATGCGGTTCTTGCTCACAATCTTCACGGCCACGGGTAGACGGTCCTTGATCCGATGGGCCGAATATACGGTACCAAAACCACCTTTGCCCAAAACGGCTCCCAAAGCATATTGCTTGGAAAACTCGCGTTGGCTCGAGACTGAATCTGCAAAAGACAAGGAGACCATGTTCAATGCATTGCTATTTGCCATTTCCTTAAGTTGAATATGAAAGGTTACATGTTCTTGCCATCTACGTCGAAAACAAGTTACAAAATAAAGAGACACTCTTGCCAAGTAGGGAGTACATCTCAATGACATTTGTAAATTAGGCGAAGGTCACACGTGTAGAGGAGGAACTGCAGAATGCATTTTTGCAAGCCTGCCATGAATGCACTTCAATCCTCTATCCAGGGCAAATTTATGACCAAAGAAATTCAACATACGAAGGGGAAAATTTTCGTACTTTCCCAACTGTTTCCAATGGTGGTTTAAATCCCTTCTTTCCCATCTACCCCTGGTCCAGGTATGTACTACAATCAAGCGCCAACGGTTTCAACCGTTTTTTTCTGTTTCGACGCGCGTCATCTTATTTAAAGAGACGCCAAACTCTTTCGTGCACTCTGCCCCAACTGAATCTGAAAACTCGTTGTTCGCTTGGCAAAAGGGAGCAAATGCTTGCTATGTATTTTGATTGATCAGTGAGAATTTTTGGCGGAATTTATGTCAATGGTCCAATTTGTATATTTCTCGCTCAAGAACACAAATAGGAGTCAAGTTCAAAGTCAAAGCCAAGACAGTGTGCAAAGTGGTCAATGACGATGTTTTGGAGCGTTGCCCAAGATGAAGCTAAGGATCGACATTCTGGGCAATCCTTTTCTAAGGCTCACTGGCCAAAAAGATCATGTTGCTTTCTGGGCACGGACATGATCTGCTATGAGTCAGGTCTGGCTTCTTTGAAACAGACCTGGCCAAGAACAAGCATCGTGAGCTCGTGACTCACGGACCCCATTGTAGATGAACCCCCAAATATGAAAAGTGTCTGTCTATGTCCGGGTCATGTGACAGATTCCACGTTCCACCTACGCACGTGAAAGCAACAATTGGCAGCCAAATACGGTCTTAAGAGAGAAGAGAACAACAGAGAGGAACGTTCTCGGTATCTACATTTTTTTGCGTACATCCAGTCGATCTCTGGAGCAAAGAAGAAGAAGAAGCCCTAGTCCTTTGGTTCGGCTTTCTCCCCTTCAAAAAGTACATGTTTCCCTTCCTCTTCGACCCGACCCCCCTGGCCGCCTCTTTCAATGAAATGGGCCGTCCTCCTCAGCTATCGAGGGAATAAGAAAGGCCCCTAAGGCCTAGGAGGGCCCTTTTCTCTGAAACCAGAATTTTCTAGTCGAACTGAAGGTGAAGCGGATGCAGCGTACATAGAGAGCCGCAAAAGAGAAGTGGCTCTGACGTCACGAGGAACAAGCCCAGAACGTACTGTATTTCTCTAAATGGTTGGTTCCTTATTTCGCCTGCCGTATGATGGCAAAAATGCGCAGAAATTGACCTCTGGGGAATTCCAAAGTCTAGCGCGAGGAGCTTCTTTTGTTTATATATATTGTACTACTCAAAAACAGGTTCCATTTATCTAATTCTCGTCCCTATTATTGTTGACCCAAATTGGCGCTATGAATCACTACCACGACGAGTGACTCCTCCAATATTTGAATACAACGTGCGCAGTGCATCGAGAACGTCTCGCGATTCCAGGAATTTGGACTTGGAATCGATTGGCGGGAAGGTTACTGTATACGCTCCTCTTGGAACGAACCGTGGTGAAATACCTTGTCATACTCACTCGATATATGTAAGCAGGCAAGGAGCAAGTCTGAACTGGCTTCGACATAAAATTGCACCGGGTGACGCCGCAAGGGTCTCCGCCGAGTTTGAGTAAACAAGTCTCGGTAAAGGCTACTTCTTCCTGGAATCGACCTTTGTTGCAAGCTGGATGCCATGCGTATTGTTTTGCTTTTTTGCATTAAGGCGCGAAAAGGTCTCTCTGAACTTTGCAATTACTTGCCTTAGCGTCTTTGCAAGTGAATCATGGACAACAAAGTATCTGCATTATCATCACTGGTATAGAATGGTCATGGTATAGTAGTAGTAGGCCTACTCAGCGAGCGAGCGCTCCAATGCATTGCTAGTAATGCTACTACTCTTACTACCTCAACGACGACTTGCACTACCACTATATCGTCAAGGATGGTTGTTGCACCAGCCAAGGTTTTATTTTTCAATCCAAGTGCGTAGTTCTGCAAATGGCAAGGACACATTTCACAACTTCCCGAATGAAGTAGCATCCAAAAGTGGCTCTTTCTGTACTATTTTCACCCTGTCTTAGCCAAAACAATGCTACAGTATGAAATAATGGTTTGGATTCTTACCTTTTTGCATTGTGGTAGTGGATCCTTTAGAGGATGATAGATTTAATAAATCCCGCAATCTCATGTTATTAGCGGCGGGTGGGGTTTGAGGTGCAATTGTGTCGGTAGAATTCGTCTTGAATAGTAATCGAAACACTCGTGTCTTGAAAGCACTGTCCAGTTAGGAACCACTTGAGTGATGAAGTCTCCTCCAAGTTGGAACTTGAACTTTTGTTAGTTGAACTTTTGATGCAAAATTGCTCGTGTGTTTTCGCTTTGATGCTAGCTTTGAAACTGTTCTTCATTCGGGATGTTCCTCACTATTATTGGTGAGGTGAAGGTGCGCAATGCGCACTCCTCTCCTCTCAAAGTCCATGTGAGTGAGCGCTCTTGACGTTTGTTCCCTGTGAACGAGGAGGAAATTCCACTCGCTCACAAGTTTACGTTCTCATTTCAGAGTGTAGGGAGGAGGCGCCAGTTAGAGGACCAACAAAACATAGTGAATGAACAGACCGAGAGTGTTCTTTCCCGTGTGTTTGCGCTTCCCCAGAATTGGGAATTACATCACAATAATTTTGGGTTTTTGTTATGACTTAGCGCGAGATGTAACGTATTGATATACACATGGGTGTTCATAGGTCATTTTTCAGTCCAATAGACTGTCGTATAATATGTTCAAATACGTCATTTGACGATAAGATGTTCAAAGTTAAAGCCGACCAGTTGTTATTTTCCGAGACGTATACGCACGTGCGCGACAGGCCCTGATTTGTGTGACGTCATGCGCAAAGGTATTCAGGGTTGACATAGATTTTGGATCAAGGCCAATGACACTGGTTGTTAGTCATTGTTTGTGTTCTCATGAAACTTTGTAGTTCATTTAAATAGAACAGAGTGGTGCATCTGCCAACAGGTGTGCTCTCGAATTTTTCTAAAGGTGAGTAATCTCAACAATTTTTAGGTTTGGAATGCAACATCATTTTCAGCTCCATTGAAAAATCTGCTATCTCAGATCAAGTTGGAGCCAAGCCTCTAAAGTTTTCGTCAAGTACCATCTAGAAGGAAACCATGGGTAAGGGGGTATAGTAAGTATACTAAACGATACCACCTGTGGAATGCAGAGATGGCTCAGTGTAAACAATGAGATGGAATGGTACAACTCTGGTTTTAACGTCTTGAGTGGAAAAACAACCAGTTTTAGTGGCTTGAACTGAGGATATATGTAATGGGAATTACCAGAGAATCACATTTCTGATATCTTCAAAACTCTAAACGCAAGGGAGGCTGGAACCCCATTCATTGTCTAAATTCCCCTGAAGTGTGATAAGGTTGTTTGCTTATGCATATGAAAACGTTAAACAGTTTCTCCAGAGAAGTCTCATTCATGTTCAATTCCAATTCCAGAAGTGTATTGTTGAGCGGAAATCTACAGTCCTCTTCGTGGCACATAGAAGCAGTAGTAGTAAAAGTATTTGCCAATTGTTATTGTTGATGTCGTTTTGTCTGTGATGGGCCTCTTCTAGGCCCATTGCCAATAGGCTCCCTTCGTTCATGCGTGCGCAGGGAACGGGAAAGGAAACTCCGTCAAACTGGCTTTGGAACCTGATTATCTTCTCTCATCTTCCAAACTTCCCCGTTTTCATACGAATTCAAACATTCCTCAACGGGGAGGTTCCATGAGTGTGTAGCGCCTCCTGTCTGACGTCTTGCTCGTGATTGTGATCTATCTAATTGCTTGAAGTGATAATTGATCGAAATGGAATTCGGGCTGATTATTATATCAGAATATACGAAAGCGTTAACACGTATTTATTTCTTATTGTCGTTCGCTTCAAGTGTTTGGAATGTTATTGAAACTTCCATGTGTGAGTTTCTGTATCCATGATGAATTACGCACGATGACTTTTGGTGTCAACAATGTATTCCCAATCACGCTCTAATGAATTTACACTGTAAAAGTGTACAGTACACATTTATACATACGCCCTACATGAGAAGTTTCTGGATGTTTCCAGATAGTCATAGGTGTTCCATCCAGTTTTGAGCAGGTCTACCCAGATCTGATTAATTCCTAAGAGTTTGCTGCTCCCTCTCAACCTCAATCATGAAGATGCAAATCTCACCAAGACGAGGAGAAGAAGAAGATAGTTTCTTGAAAGCCCAATTCCATTCAAAACTGGACTTTTGCTCTGGAATGAGTCCAGAGACTCCACACCAGTTTTTCTCGAACTTGCCCTTACTTTGAAGGATTCCAAAAAAAAGCCATTGATATTCCCCTAGAGTACTAAATTTGCAACACACTCAAGATATTTTTACTCCCGAGAGTTCAAAGAGCATTGCCAAGGATCCAGAAATAGCACAGGTTCTTTATGTTGTTCGTACTTGGCCTTGTCCCCTGTGTTTGGGGTCATTCAGTTCCAGTCAAAAGTTCAACTCCCAATCGGACTTGGATCTTTGTCAGCTTTGGAAGGGTCGTCAAATTGTTCGCTTCTTGTTGTGGTAGGCAAAAATAAACATTTGAACGTCGGCTCATATCAATTGCTCCGTGGAAGGAAGCACTTGCCACGAGCATGAAATGTGAGAGTCAAAAGGATCAAAGTCAAGTTTTCGCCTCCAACAGAAATTGAGAACGTGATCCGTCTCTCTCCTCGGTTCTCCATCGTGCAATCCAGTCCAGCCAGGGGTTAAAGTACGAATTTTCAGTTAAATCGAAGCCATAAAGTCGAAAGTACAAATGTGCTTCCAATAGTTGAAGACATCGATAACCATCGATTGAGAGGCACTACATACAACATGAATGTAGAACAGCTCTAATACTTCAAGGAGATTTATTGGTTGATCTCCGACTGAAGGTCGTTGGATGAAAGGACTGTTACTGGGGAGTTCCTTCCTTTGGTAGTATCAAGTGTATTCTGTTCTCTTTCTTCTCATTGAACCAGTTGTGAAAGTCCAGTAGCGCATGCCTTTTAAACTTATTGATAATTGGTCACACCCAATTCTGAACAACAAAGAAAGAAACAGTATTGCCCCAAACTTATGCACGAATCCCTAAGGGGGAGCAACCCCTGGATGCAAATAAACAATGAGTGTTCGTTTGCTCTTTGATGGGATTTCAAAGGGTGATCACTTTTTTCTTTGAAAATGGCGAGCTGAGTAGTTTCCTGAAAGGGGAGACCTGCCGATTTCCGTGGCAAAAAGAATAAATAGATTTCCAAGAGTTCTCCAAGACACGTGGCAGCCATTTGCTAAGTTTGCAGCCAAATCATGGACCTTCAAATATTACAAGACTTCCTTGATTAACGCTACTGCGAACACAAATGTGACAAGAGGTCAATGCACAAAGGAGTTACGAGTAGTTTGACTACAGAGATTAACCGGAAGAGGGCAAAGAGGTTGGACAAAGTCAACGGTATCATGGATCTACATTGTTCTAGTAGCAAGATGTTCAGAGAGGTAGTGTTGGCTTTAAGTAGTAAAATCATTTTCCATTCCACAAAAAAGACCGAAAAGTTTTAATTTTGTGCTCACACGAAGAAGTCTTGTAATTGCTTGACTACTTTCCTTTCCAGTTGTCTTAACTAAGGACCATAACAACCATCCTTAGCTTAATCAAGCTAAGGTTTTATCCACAGAAATGTTCGATTTTTTGGCACACATTTACCATTGTACTAACCCATTCAATCCAGAGAATGGTGAAGATTTCTCGTTTAATGAATTGGTCCAAGAATCTGGAGCATAACATACGAGGGTTGGTTTTGAATCCAGTGGTGTTATCAAAACACGTTTCTATCCAATCATTGAAGATCTTGAATATGTGCGAAAGGAAAAAGAGGGTGAAAGTACATCACGGGCATTCCAGTTCATTTCATATGAATAGGTACGAGTGTTTGGATGTGCGGCAATTTCAACTTTGACAAATAATCGTGTGGATATTTGGGAACGAAGCACAAACCCACAGTTTAGTAAGCCATCATTCTTTCGGCTTGAATTCACCTGTCCCTCGTTAGTCTTCTAAAGTACATATTCCTTAGGCAATGGAACAAAGTCTCAAAGCTCACTATCCACATTGTACCTAGGGAATAGTAATTGAAATCTTTTCCACCTGGTCAAGACATCAAGCAAGTTTTTCAAGGCCAGAACATTTCCTTTCAAAACAAAAACAATCATGGGTGTGATGAGTGCAGCAATATGATTGTATTATTGCCGACAATTTCATGATGACACGTACGTATACGTTTGAACCGGTTTTTCCTAGATTTGTTTTGCGGTTAAGGGTTCAATTTCCCAAATCGTTATTGGACACTCGGATTTGATAATCATGGTGTAAGCAAAACTTCCCCATCACCCCAATTTGCTACGTGACAAGACATCCAAGGAAACAAACGAACACAAATCCGCACCATAATCATCACCATTTGGCGTTGTTTTGTTCCAATAAACGTTGGGTCACCCTTTGGCCAACGACAAAAGTAATCCCTCGTTTCTGCGTCTTATCAAAATATCACTTTTACGTATCCATGGAAACAGCATGTTCTCTAAGCCCGAGTTGTAACGAGAAACTCATCGAATTGTACCTTGCATGTTCTGAAGATTACGGCAAAACATTCAAATTCGTTGGGCAATCCAATGTTTTTACCGGTTCCTTCGTGACCTTTCGACATGTTCCCTAACGATGGGAGAGAGAGAGAAAGAAAGAGAGACAGAAAGAAAGGGAACACACTTGGAAGGCTGTTCATTTGCACTTCTATAAGACGGTTTCTTTGCCATAAAATGCAGTTGAAGTGGTTTAACGTTCAATCGTTGCTAAAGGTCAACTACGACAAGGGAAACCAAATATTGCAGGGTTTCATCGTGTCTGTTTTAGTGCCAAACGTCAAAGACAGAGAAGGTTTTTGGGAGTAATTCCGTTGCGCATAAGGTTAAAAACAAAGCAGTCTCTTTATCTCTCTTCGTTCTGTCTGTCCTGGATCAGTTGGACAAAGAGTCTACTTGACAAGAACGAAAAATCTTTAAGTTTTGTGATGACAGGTAAAAGAAAGGTAAAGCAAAGCAAAGCAAGAACAAACCGAGAGCTACAAGCCTAAAGTGTAGCTAGATTTGATTTGGATTATTGTTGAAAATGGCGCACTCACTTTGTGTACTCTAGAAAGTATAAAATGCCTTCTCATGGGTCAGTACTTTCTTCTATGGGAAAAAGGGTTGACCGTGGCACGATCCCATGAGCGACATTTTGACGCTGGGACGGTTTCTAATTGGACGGTTTTTAGCTCCTCTGTTGTACAAATATCTCACGTTTAGTAATGCTTTCTGGACATCACAATCATAGGGACAGGTCGGAATTTAACAAAAAAAAATTTTTCATTTTTATGATCTGGATGTGTCAAGATTTATTTCAGCCCTGAGTCGCTCACTTTGGCCATGTAATTCACCTCGTACCTGAATTCAAGTGTTTTAAAATCAGTCAACACTAATCTGGTAATGAAAACAGATGTTTTATATTTAGAACAGCTTCCTCTGTTGCTTGAAATTATTTTATGGATTGTTTCACGTTTGCCTCGACGAATAACAAGAACCGTCCTAATCTTACGGAAGGCCTTGAGCCTCAAGACGAATTAAGACCGTCCTTCAGCCTTCAAGTCTCTCTTTGTCAAACGCCCTCACGAAAATCCCGACTGGAATATGCTTCTTTAACAGAGTTCTCTTCCGAAACTGGGTCAGAGTCGGTGATAAATCATGATCAATGTTGCAGTTGCTCTAAATTGCACAGCTGTGGAAATTCGGCTAAATGACGCCTTCGTCGATTTGAAACAACAACAAATGGAAATCCACTGAAACAAAAGAGTTTTTTTTTGTGATTAGTCAAAGGTGTTCCCTCCTTTCGATTGAGAAGTTCCTTAGCTGTTTGTCCCCTACGCTCAAGAAGACCGTGTCCAGCGTTTAGGAAGGGTTTCTTTTGGCACGTTGTTCGGTTGTGTTGGCTTGTCACGTCTTAATTTGACATTCTTTCCAATTCGCGAAACGCCTTCATTCCAACCCACTGGGCTAAGAAGGTTTAAAATTCCAAAATTCCACGTACTTTTCGTTTGCCACACAATTCAAGATGAGGAGTCAAAGTCACCGCCAAGGAGAGCTTATTTCGATCATTCATGAGTACAAAACTTTTTGGCAATCAAAGCATGTACTAGCGGGAACAACAGTGCTCATGAGGGAAATGCCATCGAATAAAAGCAATCATGATAATTGTAATTACACTTCTATCTGCAATGAATGAGGTGTCCGCAAAGACAACGATCCTCTAAGGAGATTGAAGGTCAGGGAAAGGTCAAATCTGACCTCTCTTCATTATCGTGGATGGCGTTTCAAGTTTCCCAAGTCATCTCTTCCTATTCACATAGATATTTTAACAAAGGCTGAAGATCCTTCATTCTCCCCTGTTTTTTAACCGGAATCTACGTATTAGTGACTAAAAGGTTCTTTACAATGTTACGCGCATAACAAGAGATGTTTCTAAATGCAATGAAGCTTTTTCCCATTCTTCAAACTGAGTTAATAAGGTTATGAAAACAATTGGTGAAAACAATCTAACTCGACACACCATGAACATTTTCATGAAATTGAAAAAAAGGTAAGCTCGTCGCATTTCTATTTTTTTATTTATTAGTTTATTTCAGGAAAAAAAGAGAATTGAAAAAGGAAAAAAAACTTATGGCATCTTTTGCATAGGATTTCATCCTTGTAGCATGGTGAAAAATCTGCAAATTACGTTCTAAAAAGTCTGTCTTTCCTAGTCACTAGAGCGCGGAACTATATTTTTTAAGAAATATTTTTTTATATTTCCCGTTTTTCCTCGCCTTTTTTTCGGCAAGAAAAAAATCTTATAGGAAAATTTAAGCAAAGATAATTGGAGAGGTTGGCAAGACAAGTTAAGGGCTTACGCAAAATGAACCAAAGCTGCTAAAATGTCTACAAAAGGGTATGTGTGCTAAGATTAAACACTCACAACCGTAACTAGTTATGTACGCAAAAAAAACTGTGCCATCAATTGCGGCTCATTAAAAATTCCATCGTTAAATTAGGCGTCAATTGTGCCTCCATAACCCTCCTGTACCCATTATATTGAATTTACCAAAATATATTGGGGAAGTTCATACAGACAAAAATGACAAATTATTTCGTTGCTAAAAATATTTTTTAAGTATCTGGCTTAATATTCAAGCATTTGAAGAAAACACACATTCAATATATTGTCATTTTTAAGTAAATACATTTCTGAGCCCTACAAATCACTCTTCCTTTTGGATCTGAGTGTGTTTACAAACAATATGAACACTGCCATAGTCTCGAAGACTTCCATAATCTTTGAACATTAGAGAATATGATTACAACAAGAAGAACATGTTACTTCAGCAAAAATTTTGTTCGCAACCCAAACAATAAAAAAGAACTATTGCTAAGACGTCTGAAAATGCGCTCTCATTCATCGAAGGAGCCGAATCAAGGAAACATCCTCCTCTTACTTTTCCCGTCGCATTTTCCTGCAAACTTTGGAGCACGTGACTCGTTTCTTTCACTCCTCTTTCAAGTTTTCATGCATGCATTACCCAACGAAGAAGGTGTGAGAGGTCAGAAAATGCGATTCTATCATCACCCGGGCTTGGCCAAATCTGGCTGAAGCATCACGGATGCGGTGGTGGGTCAGCAACTTCGAGATGCATCATCATCATACATCAGTCACGAGGAACGAGTTGAGTTTGGCAGGGAACACAGACCACCCGAATTCGGCCGGACTTCATGGCTCATCACTTACTTACATACATACTATATAACTGAGTCAGCTTGACTTGTCCTTGGTTAATCACTACCACTACATTCATTCCCCTTGTTTGAACGCCAATGAATGCTTGCGAACTCCCTTCTCCGAATTTCAATTAGAGCAAGCTCCAATTTCATGGGCCCATATCGCATTGGACTTCCCCATCCAAGCTCGCTCACCCCTCATCGTCCTTCAATTGCACTTTTCCAGGTAGAAGAAGGTGTTAGTTTCGGGCCCAAGATGAAATGAATGTAATCAAGAATCCGGAAATAGAAATGTCCTCCTTGTCGTCCGTCTTCTTTGTTTGTTTGTTCGTTCGTTCGTGGTTGGCCATAAGGAAAATGGCAATGGCAAGAAATCCCAAATCTCACTCAGGCTTGCGTAATGGATTGTTTAACCCCTTTGTCTCTCTGAAGTCACCCACTACTCACTCGTGCTTCGCTCGTGAGTCTGGTAATAATTCGTTCTTAGTCGGCTTTTCCCACCCAAAGTTCTTTCTTTAGAAATTCATCATTCTACGCACTTTGTCTGGCTTCTTCTTCTTCTTCTTCTTCTTCTTCTTCTTCCATCAGCCTTCGTTCATTCGCTGAGTGAGGTCTGAGTTTGCCTCGTGCAAAGCCGTAACACTCGATCGATGCATCCGATTCCGCAACATATATACGTACGTACTAAATGCATGTATGCGTGTGTATGAATCGTCAAATGCACGAGGAAATTGGACGATTCGAGATGATGCCAAGTAATGCAAAGACTGCATCAGATATACGCATTCAAAACAAAGTGGTTGTTCTCCTAACGTTACGAGATGAATCGGGAATCGCTTCCGAAACCCCGGTTGTCCAAGTCAACAAACTAGCTTACTCTCTGAACGCTTGATGAAGATGAATTGGTCCAGGTTGAGATAAAGGACTCGTAACGTTTGGCGAAAACATAATTGAATCGTCTTCACTAGGAAACGTTACTCTGGGATGAGAGCAGTGAATTCCTTCATCAAGCTTGGAAAGGTAAATGACTTTCTCGAGAACATACTGGAATTCCATTCGCGTGATTTTCCGGCTAGACCGTCTTCCAATATTTCTGAGAAAAGTTCGAGTCCAGGAGGGGAAATGCCGTTGTTGTTATGGATAGGAGTGGTGTCCTTTGACGGTCCGTCTAAGGATGTTTCATTGTTATCCTTCTTCGTAATGTTGTCTTGACACTTGCAGGGGTAATGGGGTTGTTAAACAAATGTAAATGCTTCAGTTTTCCTCAAACGGCTATATTGTGTGAACCCGTCTCTTTAAGTATTTTTTTGTCTGTTACCTTTTGTTTCCGAAGGGACATATGTGTCAGTTTTGAAATATGTAATCCCGAAAGTCTCTGATGCGCCTAACCTAAACTCGGTCTCATCTGCCATTTATTTAGTGACGTTCAATTTGAAGTACGCGTTAAAACACGTACAAAATTTCCCTCACAGTCACAATACGGTAGGTGAATTGTTGTGGTGAATTGGAGCAAAATGAAGGATCCACAAAAATCCCTTCATAACTTGAGTAACTCTCCCAACCTAAACACTTTTCACATGTTTCATAATGTTAGGGTATAATATTTGCTTTTAGAATAAACCCTGGAAGAGGTGGGTAAGCCGAAGTCAGTCGCCCTCACCTGAAATTTGCTGTCCAATTATAGAGTCCCTGGCTGCAAAAGGACAAAGATATGCTGGAAAAAGTGCAAAGGCGTGCGATCAGAATGATCAAAGGCCTTAAGGGTACATATGAGGAAAAGCTTCGGACCCTAGGATTGACTACTTTGGAGGACCGTCGTGAAAGGGGTGATGCAATACAAATTTTCAAGATTATGAAACAAATAGACCCAATTAATCCTGTGGATCTCTTTCTCCCTATTGACCACAAAACTTTAACCCGCGGTCAGGCCATAGGAAATTTGGTTGTGCCAAAAGTTCGACTCGATGTCCGAAAATACTTTTTTAGCGTGAGAGCGGTCCATATCTGGAACAGGCTTCCAAAAAGAGTACGTGAATCCCAAACAGTTCAAGAATTTAAAACACTTTACGATTCGTTCAAGACACTCATTTAACGACAGAGTCTTGTGCTCTCCTCTAAAATGTATATGCGTCACACCAATCTACAAAACAAACTCCAAATATTATGCTACCATATATCTTCCCAATAACTTTAAATGGTTGCAAAAGATGAAATATACTTTATATCACTTTATATCACCTCAGTAATGCACCAAATGTTTAAGATTTTGATTTGTCTATAAATGGGGACCAAGCGAAGTTTAGTCAAATGACTCTCTTTCAAAGTTTCACAGACATAGTTTTCTTACATAATTGTACAGTACATACATGAGCTGTTGATAAATTCTAAAATTGCAAAAATGTTTTTTGATCACCGGGATGGTAGTTTCATGACTAGATATATTTTCATAATTGGACAAGGCTTATATACAGAATTGGAATAATACAGGAGCGAGCGTTGATCACAGATGAGAGCATAACGGGGATAGAACATCTCCCTTCCCCCGGGGAAGAGTTCACTTTTTGATTAAAATATCACAGATGTTTTACATGTAAATATCACAGTTTAAGACTAGAATGGTTATAAATTGACCAGTATATTAACGCTGGAAGGGCGTCTCTAGGCGGAATGGCTCACCCGGACACGATCAAAGGCATTTTCTAACCATCCGCTGCATCCACGAATTCCATTGCATCCACGGCTACGCTGCATCCATGGATT
>JAAGOF010000046.1:92615-190179 GCA_010645155.1 Tigriopus japonicus | reverse complement strand
GTTCAAACCGACTGTGCCATGTATGATCACCGGGATGGTATTTTCATGACTAGATATATTTTCATAATTGGACAAGGCTTATATACAGAATTGGAATAATACAGGAGCGAGCGTTGATCACAGATGAGAGCATAACGGGGATAGAACATAGGCAAAACTCGAAGATATGACCGATGAAGGTACATCTAAAAAGTCACAACAGTTTACCTTACAACCAAAAATCGGATTGTTTTACAAAAAGTACATCCAAAAAATACTCCAAGTGCATTATCGATTATCGATCCGATATTCATTGACTTTTGGTGGAAAGAGAAAAACGGGATGTGAAGAAGAAAGTGAAATTTCAATACTGTGAGCTTTTATCAGTTTAATGCAAATATGTTTGAATCATTTTCAAATTGAAATTTTATTGACCAATATCAAGTCGTTATTGGCAATAATCAAGAAGCTTATGATCAAGTTTTAATCTTCAGAAAAATAACAGTTTTTATAAAGTTAGAATAAGCTCATGCACCTACAAGCTCTGTCTGATTTGAGCGATAGTATTTTTGGACACTCGTCACATGCCAACTGAAATATTTATTGAAGAAAGTGTACTCTGCACGATAAGCTTCTTCTCAAGATTTCGTTCTATCGTGTAAAGAACGAATTTTAACAAAACTCGTAGAAAGGAAAGCCTAAGGAGAGATTGTAAATAGAGCGCTTATCTAACTGTAGTTGTCCCTTCAATTCAATGATGATCTAATCCAATCTACGTAAGGTCAGAGTTATGCTGTCTAGGATACACACGTGGCCTTGGAATTCTACTTTGTACGGATGAGTGTTGTTCACGACAGAAATCATTGACCTTGTAGCGAAACCTGATCCCCCGAATCATAATAAAGGACTCGAATTGCGAGCCCTGAGATTCCTCTCTTGTTAATAAAACGCGATTCATACAATTTGCAAGCGAGGCAATACTTCAAGATCAGGCACACTTTACATTTCGGCACCGAAAATGAAGTATATCCTCTCGCAGAGCATTTTAGCATCTGTTTTCCGGGATATGTTTATTTTGGGTCTTCACAGAAGAGCTATGGAATTTCATAACAAAATACATATTCCAAAACTTGACGATGTGCTTGTAACTTGCCAGCAATGTGTTCTCTTTATGTTCTATCTGGCAAGGCTGTTGGATATCGATCAATAGAACAACAAATACCCAAGGGTAGATGATGCATATTGGCAATATGTTCCAAGGGGTCCGAGAAAATCATGGATAACAAATTTTGATTTATTTAACTTGTATTGTCGTGAATCAAATGTTAGAGAGTAACGGCTTTTGAATGAAGTTCAAACAATATCTCTTTGACAGTCTTCCTTGGATGGATCCAGGTAATTTGACCTTCTCTTGCTCTTCTTTCAGAACGATCAGCACATGACCATACATAACCTCTTACAGAAAGGTCATTGGAGTCTTGACTCTTCAAGGTTCTCAAACATACGCTACATGGAATGTGGAACGTTAAGGAATTGTACGCCCCTGAATATTTGGCATGCCTCAGCTAAAGCCACTTCTTGGATCTTTTATGATTTGTATCGACGATTCGACGGAATTCTTTAACTTATCTTCTGCGAACAGGCACTTATCATATTAAAATTAAAATCAAGGCTTTCAATTCTTCGAATATTGGTGAAAAGAATGCCTCATTCAAATCTTACCGGATCATTCCAAGTTTCTGCAATCACCCCTAATTCCGTCTTTAGCCCAAAAATGTCAGGTGTCAAGAATGCAGTACACAAGTTAGGTTTGATAAAAAGGAAATAAATTGATGATTCAATAACAATGCAATTCACGAGAAAGTTATTACTATGACATTTTGATATGATCAAGGACAAGTTGAACTGGAAGATTAAATTTAAAAAGCAACAGTTTAATGCGCAATTGATTGTTCAAAAGGAGTTCTATCTGAAAGATATCTGTGAAATGGCCAATACTAGTCCAGTTTAGAGTTGAAAGGTGAAGCCAAAACTTTGTCAGAGTACAGTTTCTTCAAATTCCTTGTTTCCAAAACCATGTCAGTTGGCATTGCCCTTGTTTCTACAAGGGCCCCAAACCAGACCCAAAGCACAATATCCAATCTACACCCATGGACGTACAAGGAAAGTCATCCACCCCACCCCGCCCTTCTCCTTCACCGTTGTCGACATTCAAGCCACTTGTTCAAATATCTGTCTGAATTGCTAAGCTGCTCCACTTTTTTACTCCTGAAGAACTTGTCTTGGCGGCAAGTGAACTGAGGCAAACCATGTAGCAATTTGGGGGTTTCTCAATAGGGAGACTTAATCTTGATTTTGGTCATGCTTGGGAGACGTCGACCTAATGCCCAGTTAATAGGATTATGCTTCAAGAAGTTGTTGACCAATTCTCTTCGTGCATTTTGATGAGAGACGTTTCAGCTGAGTTGACGGCCAGGCATTAATTTGAAATGTTGCAAGCAATCGAACTCTAAAGTATGTACGTAAATTTACTCCGAGATTCCATACTACACCATAGCCATATTCGTGATTCAGCATTTGTTAGAATGTTGGACCTTTTTAAGATGAAACTGGAACGAGACAACCACTTTTTGTAAAAAATACTATTTGTTATCAGTAAGAGGTGAATTATGAAGGATATTAGGACACGTGATGGACTGTACCCCAAAGGCTTGGAAGAGGATAGTGAGGGCAATCTTAATAGCAGAAACAAAGGCCACTACATCAAAAGAGTACGTGCAAGATCACTTTTCTTCCCTGTCTCTCCACCTAGCTCAAGAAAAAAATTGCCAAAAGGTTGAAAAAAGCAAAACTTGGATGAAAGTAGAAACGATTGTCAAAAAACTGTAATATGGCCGAGTGTTGTGAATGACTAGATCTTTTGTTCAGAAAGGGCAAGGTTTATATACAAGAATATATATGACTAGCAAGAGCACGAGCAATCATGTGAGAGTAGAGCGGGAATACTACAAAGACGCAAAACTTGTAAAAGTAAGGACTTTATTTAAAAAATATGTTGTCAAAAATGGCTTGCACTTATTCCTCTTTATTAACCCTCCACTTGGGGACATTGATTAACAGTGGGAACACAAAATTGCACGGGCGTTTTTTTCTAATCATAGTGTCTCTAGCTAGATTTAGTATTCCGGGTTCTGATTGGTCGTTTCGAAGGGCTTTGAAGTGTTTGAAAACTCCTGCCAAACCAAGGAATTTCAAGCTTTGGCCATACACAACTGTGTTTTGATAGTTTCACTAGGTTAGGAAAATCAAACCTATCACTTTTTTGTACACCTACTTGTTTTGTTCTACGTTGTGTCTCTTAACAATTTCATGCACCATAAGGGGGTTCATGAGGGTTGACTACATTTTTATCCCCCAAAGAGGACAACAAACTTCAGTTCACAACTGGTATGTCTCAGAATATTTGCAGCACTTTTGTCTTTCCAAGGAATGATACAAATTCATGAGAGTAGACTCAAGAACACGCCCTTATACTCCGCCATACTTCCTAATATCTTTAACAATTTACCCAAAATCTTATTTCTCGCGTTGATGCTGCCACAAATCTCCCAAGTTTTTTGCCACTTGTTCATGTCAAGATATTGACAATTGATCAATACATACATTGTCATCTTATAAGTATCATACTTGAAAATCGATGACAATCTTCCCTTTCACAGTACATTCAATGTTTGCATTATCAGACTAAGAATCAGAGATGAGGGAACTTTGGACCATTTGGTCCCAAAATATCTACAAAATTCTTAACACTTGGACATATTTTCATTCATCGTAAACATTCCCAAATAAATGGTATCTGATAGAAATAAAATAAAAGATGCATAAGCCATGATAACCAATACAATCCTTGTTGATGACATCCTTATTGTACATAAAATACAAGAAATGAAGACAAAACGTGTGTCTTTTGGATGACACAATTTGCTTGCGTGAGTGAATAACTTTTCACTATAGTTGTTCGTTTTTTTTCGTATCCTTTAACTGATTTGTTAGGAATGGTTGAAATTAAGACTTTGTTGAAAGATGAATTAGTGAAATTTAAGGGCTCCAAGAGTAGGAAAATAGCATTTTCTTTTACTAGGTGTATCTCTCAGGTGGACAATTTTTCGTTTTTGCAAAACTTTGAAAAATATTCAAATTTTGAGCATTCAAAAAGGATGCAACTTCCGCCCGTTTCCATTTTCCTTGGATCTAAAGAATTTTATATTCATTCAAGCAATGCCAGGAAATGAGTTAAAATTTTGCAACATTCATGATGATTTTAATCATGAGACCCTCAAAGGTATTCTTAGTAATGCCTTGCAACAATTGGTCACTGTTTTGTTTAAAAAAGACCAAAACCTTATCCTCAAGCAATTTTTCATAACAATCAATAACATTCCCGTTGAAACCCCATTTGGACAAATGTCTATGAAAACAAATTACAAGTGAGTTTATTTAATAAGGTATAATAAGGTTTATTTGATCTTCAGGAACCATGTTTGGTTATTAGGAAGATTTATTGCATGGTTGTAGTTAGACTTTTAGTTTGACTTGAAAGATAGACAGTCAAACATAGGATGCCAAATCACTGAAAAGTGTTTGAATTGGTGACATAACTATTCAAACTTGATATTTCAACGTTTTTAGCCAATCTTCTGACATTTTAGAAGGTATAAAGCAGTTTAAAGTAATGATGTGTGCGATTTCGATATCCATATTCGTCCATTTTTAGTTTTTTGGTCAAAAAACTTTACTACACTCTCACTTCTCAAAAGGCAAAAGGCAAAAAACCTAATGATAATTGGTGCCACTTACTACGTAGTAGTGTAAAAAACATACCCAAAATTATATAATTCAAAATGTAAACGAAGTGCAATATTTTTCAGCCTTGCAACTTATGAAAATTATCAAAACGCTTGCCATTACAATCCCTTCTTCTGACAAACCCTACACTTACAGAGCAATCACATTTCATTCCGAGCTCTAAATGTTCTTATCAGAAGTTAAAATAGGTTTTTAACTCAATAGCAAAAAACATCGTGCAAATAATGGTGACAAACTGGAAGGAGGCTTAGTCAGAACTGCGGAAAGCAAGCCGTCAATCTCATCTTGATCACTGGACAAGCACTCCCTGAAATCTTGGGTTTCTTCTCACGGACTCGACTCAATTGTCCTGATCCGCCTGAGAAGTAATGGTAGATGGATAAAGATATGCCCATTTTTCCTTTTAAACAATGTTTCTGACCGGATTAGCTCAAAAGCGGCGGCATTCTCATATCTCAGGGATTTGACCCTCCAAAAGGGTATTTAGGCCACAGAGAAGGAGAAAGAGAGAACCGGTTTCCCATTGTTGAATTTCAATACAAAAACCCAACGGGATTGTCTTTTTGCCTCTGCCTTACATATTTGACTTCATTGATGCATTACATGTACGGATGATATAGACCAAGTCTCGACTTACTAAGAAGTTGGGATTCCTCTCACAACTTGAACTTCTTGTTGGATAAAAGCATGACTTTTTCTCCGTTGTCCATCTACACTCCGGTTTGAACCGAGAATTACGAGTTAGGATCACGCCTTCAAACGTACGTATGTATATGTGCAAAGGCCCTGCGTATTTAGCTACGGACATGCCCCGATGTATGTATTTTCTGGTTCGATTGGATTCAATAGCTCGATGATCAAGGGCTTTTTGTGGAATGTAGAAACTGTATTTCTTCGTTCCCTAACTTCACTTTCTTGCCAAGGACCAAGGTGACACAATACACAGAGGCTCTTGAACCACATTTGACAGGAGAACTCGTTCATTGGTGTGTTGCTAGTGCTAAAATTGGATGAAGTAACCTTCTTATTGAGTTAAATCGAATCAAACCCAACGAATACAATCCTCATTCATGAAGGCTTAAGAAAGAGGGGAAGACCTTCAACGTCTCAAACCAGGCCAAGTTGTGACCACTTCCAAGAAAATGAGCCAATAGCCAAGATGTTTTAAAAGCCTCTTCGTACATACACACGTACCCAGCTTCCCTCTTTCTTTGTGAATGTCAACTCCATTGTGATGACAAGCAACGTGAAATGGAATGCTCAAGCGTATGTAGTATAGGGTGGTCTCGAGTCACGAGGAACTCGTTTAAAGCCAAGAAGATCGTACTCTTGCGTTGCTTGCCGATCAATAAACCGATGAAATGAAAACGGCGACGACATTCTTGGCAAAGATTTGCCCCTTGAATACACCCCGTTTTTTTAATATTTGACATCGTTAGGCCCTCGCCTCTTTGCCATCGTTAAATGCTAGGTACGATCCACTCAACGAGTTAGACGGAAAACCCTGGACACTTGTTTACTTTGTCTGGTCAGGTGTGTGTTTTTATGTGGATGCCTTCATGACGTCACAACTGTGAAGCTTTTTAGTCTTGGAGTCTTGGGCTTGGTCTGGCTATCTCTACCCTTGTATTTGTGCTGTTCTGTGATGCCTTAATTGAAGGAGAAAGGGAACAAATCCAGGTCTGACGGCGTCAGTGGAACGAACACGAGGCAGATTGCTCAAGGCAATGGACGGACAACTTGGATCTAGAATACAGAACGGGCTAAAGTGAAAGCGATGACATTCCTACATGTCTGCTGCCTTGATATGTGGACAGTGGGTGCCACTCCCAGGGGAATATTTTCGAAAGATCCAAGTGTATTGTAGAATTGACCGATCAGTCTGTCCATTTTGTTTTTGGAACGAATGGCCAGGTTTTAAAAGAGAAGAAAGACCCTGAATCTTTATGCTCCTTGTGTTCAAGGTTAGTTGATGTTTTGACGTGGAGAAACCATTAGGATTGAGAGATGAGCGAAAATACCCCCACTTCTTGAGTGGTTAGAGCAGTCTGTGTTTGGTCCCTTTTGGAAAACAAAAGATCCAAGAATCTATCTTGATTGGAACACGAGAACAGTAAGCGATCCCAAAACCCACGATTCGTGGTGTTGTATTCCTGTTTGAAGGTTAAAAAAGAGCTTTGAAGCTCCCAGTCATTCATGGATGACTGTAGCACATCTTTCGGCAAAAGTGTCTATTGAATGATGTGGCCGTCAATTTAGCTTGAATTCAAGCGAATAATCGTCAAAATTCACCTGTGGATGATTGCGAGTGTATTTTTGTATTCACACTGATTTTTAGCCATTAACAACAATGCTTCAAACATTAACTGCACTTTACTGAAAATAAGTCTACCAAGTCTAAACGTTTTCCGTATGTTACTTTCATAGGCAAAATGTCATATTTTCGAGCAGAATCGCTAATTGTATAAATGTCTCATTTTCGAAACCAAGCAACTGTCCCCAAACAAATCTGGTTGTTTTCAACCCATGCCTTATTTCAGTTATTTTTGCATTCGTGTAACTAAATTGCGGAGCTAAAATACACCTGAAGCAAAAACCAGTTGCCCTCATGAGCAAAAAAAGACAATCCGGATAGTCAAGCCTCCGAAGTAAATTAGCGAAATGTTATCAAATGACGCCGCAAATCTGGTTCCAAAGTGAAACTTTGAAACTTATCCATACTCTACATTTTCACATGGGATTCTAACTCTCAATCTACTAATCTGTAAGCCCAGATTAAATTTTCCCTAAGGGTTTCTACCACAACCGTTTCTAGACATGGTCGACGTACTCAAAATGGAGCATTCTTTCATTAGGAATGCATCCAAGCGTTCCCGATCAATCTGAGAGAGAACCACTCCAACGATCTTAATTCTACATACTACGTACAATACCGCATCAGTTAGCTTACTTGTGTTTAAATCGCTCTGGTAAGCAAAAACCGATGGCTCTTCAAGGCAGCAGTGGCTAAAATGGCTAAACATTCTTCGATCGTCCGAACAGGAAAACCTGGCATAAAAACCGTCCCTCTGAGGATTCTCAGAAGCAAAGCTACCGTACAAATCCAAGGACTACTTGTTCACCTGATATCATTCTAGCTTGGGCCATTCAAGGAAATGTGAGTGAGTGAGTGAATGAGTGTGTCTATGTATAAATGAAGGAATGGCATCTTCGAAATGACAATGATGTGAGGGAGGATGAATGAGTAAACAGTCGAACAATGTTGTTAAGAAGAACATTTAGACACGGGACATGCTGAGTAAAATAGACTCTTAGATTTTGTTAAATATTATCAAGCTTGACTTCTGGTACGACGCTCATGAATTCAAGGATGTCCTGGATGTTATCATGTTGTTTTTATTCATGATTGACTTTATACCACTATTCATTTTGGATGAGTTCAGAGAAATAGTGGTCCAAAATTTCAAGACATGCCCAACATGGCTTCTGTTTTTAGCAAATTTACGATTTAGTCCAGTTCAATTTAGCGTAAAAATACACACTAGAAAAGGTGTTTTAACTTAGTTTATCTGGTTTTTGGCACCTTCGGAGGATGGAAGTGAAATATATTGCCGGATGTTTCTCCCAAAAATGGGGAATTACCGTGAGTAGTGAAAGTGCAATGAAACGTAAGCGTACGTACTCATGGATACACCTATTTTAAGGTCCTTATGTAAATGGGATGTTGTATAACAACAACCCAGGACCGACAAATAATACTCCAACACCTGCCTTCAAAGGATGTTCAAATAGCTACATCATTCATCAAACGGCAAGAGTTCCGAGAATTTTCAGTTACCCCTTGGTTCAAAACTGAGCATTCCATGGAACAAGCCTCATGAATGAATGCTTAGTCTATGTTTCTTTTTCAAGCTTGATTGGCTTCTCAGAAAATTTGCAAAGCTTTTTAACCTGAAACGCTTGGAAATAATCGCACATTTGTAATAATGTTGATATAGAATTGTTTGCTATGAATATCACACTGTTGAGAACAACAACAACAAAAAAGACTAGGTCTAAGAAAAATCGATTCGAAAAACGGAGAAACAATGTATGGGAACGAAGAAGAGACTTAACAATAAGGTGTTCCTATCGAATCTCGTCAGCTTCTTAAACACTAATCTATTAATGGCTTGATTTTGATCTTGTATGAGAAATATCAATTTACTTATTCAAGCCCGATAACATTGATAATCAGGCCTTTCTTTTTCTCATAGATCCAAAATGGTGGGCATAGGGGGTCCAATTTATGCATCAAGGATGTAACAAAAACCCAACTATCAACAGCTATATTTTTTTCTTAAGAGAACCATTTCATTTAATATCTCGATCACTACAAGGTATGCATCCACCTTGAATCTGTGGTGAAAACGAGAATTTTATTTGTAAATCGAAATGATGGAACATGTAATGTTTCAATTTTGAACTGATAATAGAGGAGAAATGTCAGAGGGAACCAATGGACCGGGAACAATTGTCCTTGGAAACAAACGTGCTCGTGGCCTCGTGCTTAACAAAGTTTAATTTGGATTTCGATTGAATCTCTAACGGGAAAATAACATATTTCAAAAATAGTGAAACTCAGGTGTCATAAAATCAGTTGCCCAATGCTGGCAAATAGAAAAAAAATAGAGTTAGAAGGAAAGAATGAATCTGAAGTTTTTCCATTAGATCATATTTCATGAAACAAAGACCGAGCCTATGATTGGGTTTTACACCCATTTTATCTCATTGACTATTGTTTTAATTTCAAATCGGTTACCGATCGTGCTCACTGATCATCAAATCAAATAACGGCTTTCCATTTCACAATGCGTAAAGCGGATATTTCGTCGAAAACGTCAACTATTGATCTATTTTCAAGTCTTGCTGCCAAATACAGAAATAGCTCGTTTACGTCGATAAAATTTCCGGAGTGCTTACCTCAAATTCTGCAAAGATCACCTGAAATAACCAAAGGGTAAGAAAATATGTTGTTTGTAGAAGCTGGAAAATGGATGGTTTTGAAGGAGGAACCTGATTTAGGGTTGATCATATCGATCCTGAAAAGTATTTTTTTGTAGAGAATCCCTCCCTCCATAAAAAATGGGCAAGTACATAGATTGCTGTTTTTTAATACTCACTTTTAGCTATTTTTGGCCAGCTTACAAAGCCTTTTGGGTGTAGTTCTTAGTCAATGAAGTTCATTTTTGAAATCAAAACTTTCTGCCCTTTATACATTTGAGGCTTATTAAAATCAAAACCATGCCAAAAAGTAAGCAAATTCCAAATTCGTTCAAGGATTCCTGGACCTCAAAAACTAAAAAATTTATGATGATGGAGGAACGGAACACGTTGCTTGGCATTCATACTTTGTACCAAAGGCTAAACCATGATATTAAATTGTGATTCTATTTCTGCAATTCGTGGATTTCTTCCAAAACGAAAGTATCTTTTTGTTTCGTCAAAGCCTTCTATTTTCCCTGTTTATATTTAATTTCTTAGGGCAGCCAATAAAAATATTCTTAAACATAGAGTACAACATCACTCGTCACTCATTTTTGCCAACTTATAAAAGGTCTTTCTTGAAAGATATGTCGTGCCGAGAGAGGTGGTTATCTAATCTCCAATATACACTATCGTTCATCTCCTGAGACCAAATCCAGGATTTGAGTATCAGCTTTTGAAAGGAAGCGATTTCCGTTTTTTGGCGAGTGCGAATTGCGTCTTATCTATCTTTCCAGCGATTTGATCTCTCTCTTTAAAGGTCAACGTTGGCTAGCATGGGTGTTTGCATCAATTGATAGGAGCGTGCTCTAATATTTTATGGCGTGCCACTTTCCGTTATTTGAGCATCTATTCATCCTCTCGATGGTATTTACGTAGAAAGTTGACAGAGGAACACCACAACCCTTTCCAGAGCTCCTCTTTGGTTGCTTTCTCTCCTTCTGAAGCGCCTTTTCTCGAAAATGTGGCCTTTCAGAAAGGCCGTCGCAATTTGGCAAAGTTGGGTAACATGATAGACTTATTTTTAGTCTGTCCAATAAAGCTGACGAGCCAGGCCAAAAACAAATTTAAGCCAATTTTGTCTATGTCATGCCACAAAATTAAAGGTTGCCAACGTAACCTGATCTTCGAGACATGTATTAGCGAAATTGATTTGGTCTTCAGAGGAAACGTTTTCATTGTTTGTGCCATATTTTCATTGACTCCACAGCAAAAAAGTTTTATGACATAGACCCGTGGAAATTAACCCGAGTTTGAACTTTTGTAAATGAACACTTGTAAAATATTCTGCATATGCACTTCGCAATCGAGGACTTAATGGCTTCTCCACGTGGTGCATGAACCAAATAGATCTCATGTGAAACCTTTTCGAAACCGACATGGAGGCAGAACAATCCATTGGCTCCAAAGGGTAACAGAGGCCGCTACACTGAAGAAAATTGAACCCTAATCCACCAACGGGATCCTTCAATTTAAAATAATAATCACCATATATGGCATTGGCCCCATGGCAGTTGTACTCTAAAAATGGCTTCAGCCAAGACTCGATGATTGATGAACTATACAGCTGAGGGCCTTGTGGTATTCCTGTGGTCGTAAGGGCCTTCAGAGAACACCGTGCTAATCAGATGCATCAATTTTTGCAAGTGTTCCATTGCTCTTTGTACTTAGAATTGTCCACGGTAGACTGATTTAGGGGGCATAGGACCTCGCGAGTGACAAAGCAGTAAAAAGAAGGTCGATTTGAGATCGAACACACTTGGCCTCACTTAAGGCTCCATTGACAATAGACGTGGATTTGAATTTACATTTTCTTTATACAATTTGCTTAATGCCATTCTAAATTTGCATTCTGACATTGGCTTCCTTTTAAGAGTGGGGAAAAAACGAATGTACTCCTTCAATGAAGCTTTTATCCGGGCAAGCTAAATGGTTATAGCGTCAATTCTTATAAAAAGTAGAATGCTATTGAAAGCGTCCTTTTTTGTTTCGCGTGAAGGTGTGACTGACATCTTGGATGAAACATGAAATACGTTTTAGCTAAACCGCCATTTTTTTCTGTTCTTTTTAGTGATGTCAAACTGGTTTGCAAGTTGATCGATCCTTTTTGCAGGTCTGGCCTTTGGAAAGACTCTTGAATTGGAAAAATGCTTCCATCAGTATCAACAAAACACCTTTCTGGTTAATGCACTTACTAGTTCAGTAAAAGATGAATTGTTATGTCAATGAAGCAAAAACACTGACTTTTGATCAATTTGTAGAAACATTCGACGAAGACCAAGACTCAAAGGCCCTGTGCGGACCCGTTAAATGGTTAGTATCATCTATTAACTGGATTAAAGTCCATTTTTTCCCAAGACTCTAAATTCAAATATCTCATGTGCATACTAAAGTGAAGTCAAAAAAATGTTTCAACCGGTTCCTCGAAATTTCTGAGTCATTCAAGTTTTTGTTGACGTTCATTTGATAAGTAAATTTGGCCGAGTGGCGCCTGATTTGTTATTGTCGATTCTCGTGTGCTTTGGACAGATTGCCTTATCATTTGAGCATCAAATAAATACCGGGAAACTTCTGATGTGTGACAAAAATGTGTTGACGACTCTCTGAGTCAAATGAGAATCGAGCGCAATCGGATCAAAATGACTGATATCTGTCATTGTCTCTGTTTCTCTCGCCCTTTGACACCCCGATTTCAAATTTGGTGGAAAACAGCTTTTCTGTGTTGGGAATTTGTTACTTTCTCTCAACACTGAAAAGCAGGTTTATAAAAAGGTGTCAATATTTATTAGAAATAGCCTGCTTAACGGTGGTAACGAAAGGTCATTTGTTACTTTAGTTCATTACCGAACGTTATCAAAAGTTTCCTTTAAGGGTTATCAAACATCCTACTTTAGCATTTTAGACAATTTTTGCGCATAATTGTCTACTATTTTCCCATGACCTTCAGTAATACAAACCATTTCCTGAAGCCCGAACCTACAATACATCTTTCAAAACGTGATTCTTTGTGTAAATAGAAATGGTAATTGTATGACTTATGTCTATATTTTACCAGACACTCCATTCCTTGTAACGGTAGTAAAAGCTCCCAAACAAAAAAGAGCAAGATGTGTCCACTTTTAGAGCTTGTGTATTCACTTTGTCATGGGATTTCGTGCTAAAATTCAACTTTACTTTAAAATTCGATATAATGATCCTTCAATTGTTTTACGCGCTAGTTCACAGAGTAGTCCAATGTACTCTCGATTTCAATCGAAGATTAAGCTTCAGTACACAACAACATGACACACTCACTTGTCCAATAATCAATATTTCCCTCAAAATGCGGTTAATCAGTCGATCTATGAGTAAGTTTTTCTGCGGTCAGTTGATGTACCCTAGAGAAGGTAATCCGAACCCTGAGGGGCTTTTTACTAGGGCCAAAAAATACGTTCACCATCAACTAAAAAAGATTTGGTAAGTTGGCGACGTTCAGAAACACATGATAAACTAGATTAGCGTACGTTCTTTGCGTACGTAGACACAAACATGTGACTGGAATGATTAATCAGCCAGACACAGTCAACTAAAATTGACTCCGATTACCTAGTGTTCAAGAAATTGCAATGTGTGGATAGCTGTATGTATATGCACTATGAACCATGTCGGTCAATCAATCGATTATTGAGAGGCGGTTGCATTCGAAGGTCGTCGCTGAAATCAGACATATTTTGCAAAAGTAATCAACCAACCGAATCCGAGAAATCACATTCTTTGTTGAAGCATAAGTACTCGTGCTACAAGTGGCCTCTTCAACGATATTTCATCCTTCCTAAACCACCTGAACGGTTTGTAATGCCGATCATGATTATTGAATGTCAAAATGTCAACGTGAGAAGTGGCAGTACAAACCTCCCTCTGGCGGCAAATCATTGCAACATTTTCATGCAGGAAAACATTGCAAACGTTTGAAGTACCCCTTTTTACCAAATATGAGAGCCTCTCTGGGGGAAGTTGTTGAGCAATCAAGTGCGGGAATATTGTGTTAAAAAATGCTCCTTAACGATGCCACTAAAAAAAGTAAGCTCCTGATACGCAGGAGCAAGTTCGAGGAATCCGTTTCGCCTTAGATAAGATCGAATCGAAATATTCCTCCATTGTGTTTGGGATCTCTGTTTTTGTTGTTTCTATGGCAATGTCATTGGTATTCACAACGGTGGTACTCATGGTACTTGTTTACCATTTTAATTCTGGAATTTGGATGCACCAACAGATCACAGAGGACCTGCGTACTTACTCTGAAGTTTGGTTGTGTACATGTTCCATATTTATGGAATGTGCGGCACTTTTGTTCTCAAGCGGAAATCCAGACGTTTGTTCACCTTTGTCCCGAATCGGGTTGTGCGTAAACATTTTTTCTCCTCCAGAGAGGTTCCCGCATTTTTTCTTGCCAAGGCCTTAACGACAGTAATTTTGGGATGAAAAATAACGAAACATGCGGTTTTGTACTTCATTGCAAACGACTGAACGAGTTGTTTGTACGCTTTCAAATTGGCATGAGCAATGCAAAATGGAGGGAAAGTAAAGGCAATCAATTCCAAGGTGACGATTCGGGGTTCAATGCAGATTCTAACTGCAAAGACCAAACTAATCTAATGTGCTCGTGATTTATTTCGGGGAGTGGGAATGTAAATTGAAGAGATGCCCTCGATTTCTATTATTCTCGCCAATTGCCTTGGTCATAATCGCAAATGACGTTTTTCTTGATCCATTAGTCCCCGATGATGAAATGTAACATTTGGGGTTTGAGCAGTTTGATGCAAACTGGCACTTGATAGTTGACGAAAACCCATCATAAAAGACTTGTCCTCTAGAAAAATGAACATTTCGCCGAAAATGTCAGACATTTTAAGACCAGTCCTTTCCAGTTGAATTCAGCTTTTGGTTGATTCGCTACGCAAACTTGACTTCATGCATTGTAGAGTACTAAATCCCGCGTCAGACTATGCAAATACTATCTTTGTGTTATATTTATCAGAAGGAACCTACTCGATTAAACTCGTATTTACATTTCGTTTATCCAAGAAAGTTCTTTTCGATAGAACCTGAAATCGTAGAATTTGGTTTCAAGGAAGAAGAGATCCTCCGTTTAAAGGTACATTCTACACAATAAAACAATATAACGATAAAGGCAAGGGCTGAAGGATCATTGCACAGTACGTTACCACGACCACAAACTCACCGGAATTACCCAATCCCCCAAGAGAACGGCTACACTCTATTCTTGGGTATTTCCAGAGCGTGGCGATGACACGCTGAGAAAACCCTCCTACCTAACATATTGTAAATTTCAGCGATCTCCCAAGTTATGCAATGATTTCTCCGTTACCAGCCTTTGCTAGAGGGATTTCCACTAACTTGCTGGTGAGGGAAATCCAAGCCTTGGTTGCATGCAGACAGACATGCCGGGGGAAAATAGAGAGAAACGTCGGGGAAACGTTCTCCATGCACTGCAGCTCGGCGGATCAGTGAGGGAAAGGTACAACGCATGAGAGCCAGATATGAACTGGTTCAACGTTCCAATGTCGTCGTTGTTTTTGTTGTTTGGACCAACGTACGGAATCGGACCAAAGACTGGCAGAGATAGCACTATGAATACCAATACACATACTGTTCAAGCATTGACAAATCAAGGAAAGAGAAACGATGTCTCGTTGGCGGTCCCGAAACCCGTCACAAGGGTCCAAACTCTCTTGGAACACGTGTTCACGTTGAAATGACAAGCCACATGTTCCAACAGGAAACGCTCCAGGACTTTTGACGCCATAGGGCAATAGAGGGATGAGGCTCTTTGGCCACGAGGTAGAACATTAGCTAAGCAAGGATAATACATGTATGAAAAATGGACCGTATGCAATGCATGGAGAGTATGTTGTACTTGTGGAACAGCAGTGTGGGTGCTATAAGTGCAAAACGCGGGGTTCATGTGTCTTTAAAACATTGACAAATGGGACACACCTGAATGGGAAACATTGATATGTCCTAAACTAGTGTGAAAGGGATGACGTCAAAGGGATCAGGTGTCTCCAAAGGTTTTCAATATGTTCTTGAGAATTTTGATTTCCACGAACTGACATCAATACAACTGCTATATGTGACGATAAGCTAGTACGTAGGTTCCTGTGCAAATATTGTGCATTCATTCTTAATCTAACGAACACGAGGAATTAAAACTAAAGGAAGTTACATTATAGTGTGCGTGCGCTCTCTGACGTAAACACTCTAAAGAAGAATTTAAATTTAGTTTAGCAAACGTCAATGAACCTGAAATTGTTGAGGCGACAACTGCATCTGAATTAATTGGCAAACAAGTCTTCTAAAGCTGTTGTACTTTATTAACTAGCATCAGATGGATCCAGAGCAACATGTTATGGAGCAGCCTCATTTAAAAAAGGCAAGATATATCATAGATTAGTTTGCTATTACAAAATGACGTAGGAAGTAAAAATGCCAAAACGTCGAAATTGATTAAATGAATGAAATTAAAAGTTTAGAGCGAGGCTCCGAATTGACAATATTTTATTCATTAAAGTGAGTTGCAGGGGAATCGGAAGCGAAAACTGATTTGTTCAAGAAACTACAAGGTTGAGTGAAATTCGTTTTCCAAATCCGTCGATTTAATTCTTGACCCATTCTTTGATGAGGTCCAAAATCTTCTTTCGAGCCATCTTCAGTTGGGGTAGATCTTCAGGTCTCTCAGGATACATATTGGCACAATGAGCTGTGCCTTGAATATAAATAGCCTTAGCCTCATCGCTGAAAAACATTACCAATAATCCATGGTCAAACATTATTACAATTGAATCCCCTTTGCTTTTTACCTTATATCTTTGGTGATGCCCATGGCATGCCAGGGATCGATTGACCCATGAACAAAGATCACATTGCTCACTTGGATGTCTTTGCCTCCGTACATAACGTTGGTTTGGTCAATGCCCTTTTGTAACAAAGTCAAGTCGTATTTCGGACCAAAAATGTCCGTACATTGCTTCTCCAAGAACTCAACCGGAAAATACGATGTGTAAGGGTGGCCGGGTTGGTCAGAAGATTGGTACCAGCCAAACTCGGTACAAGTCTGATACAACCATTGGCGTCCTCCCACTCCAGCTTCACTTTCCCAACTGGTTTCCTTCAGAAAATCGACCATCGTCTTGTATTCGTGATCCATGCATTTTTGGTCAGTGATCTTCAACATGAACTGGTTGACACTGGCCAGACGTTGGAGGGTGCTGCTCTGAACATTATACTCCACGATTTTCTCGGAAAGGTAGGATTTGAAGAAATCTTCCAATCCCGCGGTATTGGTGCGTCGATCAAATTTGGATTTGAGAGTTCGGAACTCGCTATCCAAGTTTTGCATGAACTGGGCCGAATGGTCAACCGCTTCGTCTGTTTTTCCAGTCATGATATCGCACAAGGTCTTGATGGTCACATTAGTGTTGGCCACGCCTTCAAAAGCACGGTTGTCCTGGTTGTATTGAACGATGTCCTCAAAATTTCCCACCAAGTTCTCAAAGAAATTGGCCACATCATGCTTCTTGGTCGAGTCAAACGGCGTGCAAAGGCTGTTGATGCCATTTTTAAAGACGGTTATTCAACTTGGGTTTAACATTCTTTTTTTAAGAACCTACTTGAATTTCTTTGTGATCATAGCCCATCCAGTTCTATGACGACTAAGCACATCCACTTTTTGCAATGCGTCCTGCAAAGCTGGCCCACAATTGGGATCCGTTACTTGGAGAGCTTGATCCACAACTTGAAGGTACTCAAAGAAATTGGCCTTGGCATATAAAGGTCCTGATGTTGACACTGAGCCGTGAATAAGATGGGGGTATTTAAGTCTTAGCCAAGCTGCCAAGGAACCTGAAATTATAAAAATTGGACCTGAAATCGAGAACCAGTTAGAGTTAAAAGTTACTAATTAGTATCTTACCAGGGTATGATCCGCCAAAAGCAATCCACTTGGCATTGGTAAGGTTCCGAGCTTGATTCATGCCGTGAATAAAAGTGGCTAAATCAGCGAGGGCTTGTTCCGATGAGAGAAACGCCAGGTTTTTAACGCTCATGTCTACAGTCGGGTGACTTTTACCATAAAACCTTAAATCATTGGGAAAGGATTTCTAATTAGGGAACTAACTCGTTTCTAATTTGATTTCAGTTCAAGAAGTACCTATGTTCCAGTTGGAAACAAAGCGCTCCCATGTCACGGGCATATTCTATCCAAGTGCCCTCAACCATCCAAATGGGGTTGGCCTCTCCCTCTCCGCCAATCATGAGAAAAATTGGACCACCTTCTTTATAGAAGGAATCGTTCACAAAATATCGTTGCTTCCACATCCTGTCGTCGGTTGGATGGAAGTGGTCCAAGATTTGAGGAAACCACTGATCATCAGGAAGGGGCTTTCCGTCAACGTTGAGTGGCACTTTGGAACGTAAACGGTTGTTGAACCGCACAACTTTCCATGGCATCTGCTTTGTCCCTAAATTTCCAACAGAACAGTTCTAATCTCAATAACACAGAGTCGAGCCATAGAGTTTGCTCATTCATTACCTTCATCTGTTTTAGCCCCACACGTGGACACAAGTAAAACGAGGCCTAAGGCCAATAGCAATGGTTTCATTGTCTTTTGAGTTTTGCGTCTGATCAGCTGCTTTTACAATGGGGGGATTTCAAATAGTTTCTGTTCCTTTGTTTTGTTGTCGGAGTTGTCACCAAGAGAATCGAGTTCACTGCTCATCAGCAACTACCCAAAAAACGTAGTTTCAATCGTAGGGGTCATCTTCCTTGTGAGTTCAGTGAGAGACCGTTCGCGTGGGGTGAGTGTTAAATACTGGTCAAAAATAAATATTTCAGATCTTCGATGGACAACCCTGATACTCACCATCAAGAATTTTAGATCATTTGTCACCAGTATTTGGAATTTTATGTGGGCTACATTTTATTTATCTAGGACGAGAGATGATCGAAAGAAACTCTACAAATTATTGCCAACAAGGAGATCTAAGGGGGATCTTTTTAATGAAACACTGAAGACTTTTCCATAACTCGGAATGACTTCAGGGTTTATTAGGTTTCAGTCATTGTTGTTCACATGAATGAAAATTGATCCCTAACTGGGATTCATTTTCCAACATTAATATTATCATTATTTTGACACAATGAACAAGAATCCAAACTTTTTCGCATCACAGCCTTGAATCAACTCTGTACACAAAAGAGAGGGAGAGAGAGAAATGAAAAGAGCAGCAAATCCTACAATCACACTAAATAGTCACTGAACTAAACCAAAACACTTTTGGGCACACGCACATACAAATGACATCTTGACGAGGCAAGTTTCAAGTGAAATTCGTCCTTTAATTTTACTCAGGGGATGGGAATGCATTGTTGGGCGACTACAGTACAGACACGGCTTACAACTTGAGACGGAAGACCACCTTGGCCTTCTTAACCTCCTGCTATAGCCGTGTCTCGTATTGTCAGGATCCGCTCCAATCGTCATCCTCAGAGTCATAGAAATCTTCGGCTTCCCCGTATTGTTGGGTCTCAGTGACCTCGTTGACATGCCTCATTTTGTCCTCAAACGCCGGATTGGTCTTAATGTTGCTGGTCACAACAATCGAGTTCGAAATTGGCGGTGGAGGCTGAGCAATTGGAATTGGCGGCAAGGGAGGGGACTCAGCGTGACCATTTGTCAACGAGTTCTCCTGATGACTTGTGGAGGTCTCTTCATCGTCATACCTAGGGATCTCATGGATGTCATTAGGTTCTGAGAAAGACACGTGTATTTCGGTCGTGGTGATTGACACCGGATTCAAAGACGAGTTCTTCCTTGTTTCAATTTGTACTACGTCCTCTTTGGTATGATTTTGATGATTAGAATTCGTTGAGGGGTGATGTGACGAAGGAGTTTTGGGGGTCAGTGGGGTTAGTGGAGTTTGAGGGGTTCGAGCATTGAACGTGTCACTGATGTTGGAGATGCTTGAATCTTGGCTCTTGGTAAACCGCATTTTATTCTGAAAAAAAAGATGAACAAGCGGTCAATTGATTGTTCAACAAGTTTCGTTTTTCTTGGGACCATTACCTTGCCCACTGAAGTGGGACCTCCAGTTGCTCCTCCACTACCCGCACCACTTTTATTCCCGCCGGGCAAAGAACGGGCACATTTCTCGGGGTGCAACATCACAATGTAAATTTTGGGCATGAACAGGCAGAAAAGGGTGACCGTGGCACTCAATATGACACACATGCACATGCTGGATATTTGAATCTGAAATGAAACAGAAAATGTATACGTTTTGTTTTTGCATTTTTCCTTTAGTATGGACACAAAGACTCCCAAAACTCACCTCAAAATCATTCTTTGTTCCAAAGAAGATCGGAATAAATGACAACCAAATGATGCAGGTGGCGTACATGGTGAAGCCAATGTATTTGGCCTCGTTGAAGTTCTCAGGGACCTTGCGGGTCTTAATTGCGTACCAGGTGCACAAGAAAATCAATGCCATATTATACCCTAACGAGATTGCCAGTGAAAAGTTGGATGTTCCGCAAGTGAGGACGGCAACTTCTCGACTTGGGTGGAAGACGCGAACGCTTGGGGGTTCAATGGCCAGCCAAATGGAGACACCAAGCAGTTGAACGGAAATCAGGCCTAAAATGGGGAAGAACCAAGAACGACGTTTCAAAATTGCCAAAGTTTCCTCTCAGCTAGTCAATCGTGATTGGTGGGGCTGTGATCAAATTCAATTTTTACGGGATCATCAAATTTTTCCCCTCGCTTTCGACCCATAGAAGTTTTTGGCCGTGGCCTCGATTCTGTCCTCGACTACGTATACTAGAGGTGATGCACTGATGGTGTGCAGGAGCCCTCTTCCAACGAAAGAGAAGAACTGACACCCTAATGGGATTGGTCGTAGCCATCGCAGTCTCAAGTCAAATCTTATTTGGAGACCAGAAGAGGCTTCCTGATCCCAAACTAACTAAACGTACGGTTAACTCAGGGCCGATACAGAGTGACAAGAAAGTTTGAATCCATTTTATCAGTTTGCTTTGACATCTAGGGCATTGACTTATTCCAAACCCCGGAGTCACTTGAATTTCAGGTGCCATTCTGTATTCACACGAATCAGGTTTGTATGGAACACATTTCCCATCTTATTGCTTAAACTTCAAGTATGGATCTTAATGCAACTGCTTTCGATTGTCACTCATTAATAAGAAATTTCAAGATGTTTCATCATTTTTTTTTTGGTCCAGCTGCCAAATATCCGCACAAAACGCCTAGCTATCGATGGCTGACAACGTCGTTGTGAAAAGGGTGTGATTGTTATTAAGATACTCTTTGGTACCCCTAAATTATACCCGAGCCCTTCAAAGAAAGAGGAAGTGTTGTTGGTCTCCGAGTATCTTGGCAGCCTCTCACAAGCTCTGAACGAAATCAGCTTTGAGGGGACTTTTCTTCAGCTTTTGCTTTTGTGCTGAGCTTGTCACCCGGAGTTCAACTTCTCTTAGTTGAGCAACTTTTCGTCGTCTTTCAAGGAAGATAAAAGAGAATGTATGAGCTATAATTGTGAGGGTCACGTCCATTTTTTACCCCTTAACAAAGCACTTAAATCCTGGGCGCAATTATGTGCTACATAAATGCCTTGTACGTTAAAAAGAGGGCTTTTCCATGTTTGTTTGTTTGTCCATCAACACATAGGTACTCAAATAAAATATACCAGAAGATCCTTCCAGTTGCATCATACATAGAAGCTATGGTTCAGGTTTTTTCCTTCAGAAAACACCATTTGTGTGATAAATATTACCTGAACAGATAACAAGTTGGGACTTGGGGGATATGTATGCCGGCTTTTGGTTGCCTTTCATGCAACCGTGGAATATTCTGTAGATGCGGTTAGTTTTGGTGAAGATGGCCGAATAGCAAACGCAAAGACACAGGCCCAAACCCAAGCGGATCACTGAAAAGTAAAACACTCGTTGACACATGTAGGATGATCTGTCGTTGGTGATCAAGAAAATGAAGCAAAGTGTGGCGAGCCAATTCGATATTAACATTTATTGTACTTACTGCTGCAAGTGATTGCCCCGGGCTCTGACATTATCACAAACGGGCATGCATACGAGAAGAAGATGCCCCCGAGGAGCACGTAGCTCAGCTCCCTGCCAGATGCCATGATGATGGAGGTCCGGTTGTAGTAGATGAACACAGCCACTACCTCTAAAGTCATAACCATGCCCACAGATGAGAACACCAACGGAAAGAACACCCAGGGTGATTGGCCTTCTAAGGCTTCGGCATCCAGAAGAAGACATTGGTTCTTCTCGTCGTTTGGCACATACCCCAGGGGGCATTGGTAACAGGAATCCTCACCAACCACAATGGAGTCATCTCGACAGGGAACACACGTCCAACAGCACGCATCCTGAAAGGCAACCCAGGGGAGAGGTGGTTACTTACGAGGTACGAAGTTTCCTTGCATCTTCATGCACAACGCATCGAAAAATCTGTCGCAATGTGTTTCTTTGGCAATTGCGGCATCTTACTGGCTTTGGGAACCCCGCACATTTCTCAGTCCCTTTTTATTAGAGAGGGGCCACCAAACAGCCTTGGACAACAAGCTGAGAGTCAAGGACGACACAAAGGAACAAGGAGTATGTTCCTTTCTTATCCAACCTTCCATGGATCTGGGATCTTAGGGAGGCTTACTTCATTTCCTTTGTCATATCAGATTAAACTCGAGCATTCTTAAACTGCACCCACCATAGGCATGTCTAGTTCACCAAAAGCAAATTAATGCCCACTCTTGTCCTCTTAAAAAATTTGAATATGTCAAAGACTCAAGAGATGGGTTGTAACATTCTAACGCCCTTTTCATTACTTAAATAAGTAGGTGAACTGTTAAGTTAATAACAGTAAAAAATAGTAAAGTAAAGCAATATATTCTACTATTCTCTGAATATATTGCTTCCTAGCCATGACAACAGGTTCCCGTGTATTCCAAGCTCTGCTCTTTCTTTTTAAAGCAAGCAGATCTTAAAGTTTGATGACTTGTTTCCCCTCATTTCCTTCAAAAGGGAAGGCAGCCAGGACGTCAAGCATTCTTCAAGCTGAAGTAGGCTTTTGACTTGGCTTCAAAGATTGTCAAATAATGCTTTGCGGTAAAACAACTTGGTCCGTCAGACTCGGAACAGGAGAACATTGAAAAAATAATCAACGGAGCAACACACAGTGGCGCTGCAGATGCAAACAACACAATATGCATAAAAACGACAAACAAGTTAGCTTAAACTATATTCCCTTAACCATTTGACTTTGGCCCACGACAACAAAAAGAATGCGGTATATTCAGCCAAGGAGAACTGTTTCCAGAGAGATTCTAGATCAGGAATAGGCGACCGGTGGGCTTGGCCCCACATAGGGGCCGAAGGGAGGTCTTTGGTGGTCCCAGGGGCTATGAGTAAGTCCAAAATAGTGGGCCCGCGAGATATCCATAGTACTGTACTCGTGGGCCCAAAGCTCTTTGATCGTTAATTTTTGGGCCCCTGAACCTCCCCCCCCCCCTGTTGGTTACGAAGCCAACGTCTTTTTGGTGGCCCTCTGACATGTAAACAAGTTTGTGGGTCTTTACCCAAAAGTGGTTGCCGACCTCTATTCTAGATGTTCATGATCCAACACATTTTTTGACACGATAAGCTTTCTCAAAGAGCTTTGTAATTTCACCCAAATTTTGCCTGTCGATAATAATTTACTCTTTATAATATGGGCAGTATTCTACAGATTCATATGGGTCAAAACGAATCAATTCGAATTAGGGCCAGTTTCCGCTTCCATCCAGCTATTCTTTCGAACTGTCCAGGGATAAAAAGTACCAATTTGTTTTCAAAATATTCTTGTCTTCCATTTGTCCTATCCCCTTCTTTGCACATCTCCCGCTCCCGTTCGCAAATGTTCAGCTGATTTCGGCCAACTTCAGCCGACCCTCCTTTTTTGGCCGAGGTTGTTTCGAATTTCACGCCCGCCTCTCCATCAGTGACTCCCAAAATGATTCCTCATTGCCATATTGCCTGGGTCCTTCGACAGGATGCGCTTCATGTGCCAAGGAGTTTGTTCCATTCCACTTCTTCAAAAGTGGCAACGCTGATGTGTCTCTCCTTTCTCACAACTCAGTCAGCAGAAAAGTTTCTCAGTTGCGGCCGATTTCTTGAACTTCTCAAGGGAAGCCAAAGCCACCCACAGTTTAACAATTCAAGTGTTATGTGTCCACCAAAATCTTCACATTTTTTGAATTTACCGATAAATAGGTGACAAACGAAGGAATCGTGGCCCCGAATCGATAATTGTTATTGTTGGAGGTGCTCAATTGGCTAACATACATTCATTTCGTCGCATTTCTTTACAAAAGTCATCTTCAACACGTTCAATGGCATTCTCATCAAGAACTGGCTTCTTAATTACACATTGTAACAAATCAGAATTACATTTTCGTACCAAAGATCCACGTTGATCAGGTTGTGCTTGCTTCGTAACGAAACGCTAGCAATTTGGACACCTTAGGATCAATATTTTTTCATTAATTATTCATGGATCCAGGTAGGATCTAGTGCTGACACAGTTATTCGAGCTCCAAGTTGACTTCATGATTCTTTCAAGCCATGAAGCTCTCGCCAACTTCTTTCAGCGTCATACTCAATCTCTTTGTTTATTTGTGGTTTGAGGTTAACGCCAAAGGCCATAGACTGTTTATATTAAACTCAATATTCTTCAGTATCATTCCAACTCTAGTCAAGACCTACTGGCGATCTCGCAAAAAGATACCTTTGTGCCATGAATATGTCGTGATTCGAATGATGCATTTACTCGGCTGTGTTCACGTCGGAGTCATATTCCATGCCTTAGACATGCACCATGACTTTGAATCCACCACGGGCCATCCCTATTTCTACGTTTGGGTGGTGCATGCCCTATTTGAAATGATTTTTGATCACAAACTTAAACGGTTCCAAGAGCAAGACCGGACTCATGTGAAAGGGATCGACAAATACTTCAGCTCCTAATATTTGTGCTACAACCTCAGTGTGATATATTTATCCTCCCAAGTGTCCTGAAAATGTTGTGTCTCCATTAAAAGAAATTTGATTTGTCCTTTGGCAGAGATCTCTACTCTCGCACTCCGCAATGGTCATGAAATATAGAACTTGGTGCATTAATCGTCATTTGTAAACATTCTTATCAGTTACCTCAACTCTGTTTCCTCTTCCATTCATGAACTTGGACCAAGTTTTGTTTCGTGTCAAAAATTCTTTTGTGACTTTTGAGAATGGAGAAGTCTTTTGTTAACTTTTTTGTCGCAATTGTGATGGATATTGTTGTTGGCTCACTTCCCCCAACAAATAGACTTGATAAAGGCATGTTCCCAGGTGAGGTCATGCGCAAGATTTCAATTTCAAAGCAGCAACTCCGCTTAACAAGAATGATTTTTTCCAGAGGCTTTTCCTGCCATAAATGCTATGCACTTGTTTGTTATTCTGCATCTGTTTAGCTGGGAAACCTTTCCTTCGGTTCATGTTATCTTTGACTTTGCCCTCTTTTGCTGCCAAGTGATGCCTTTTTGTTTCTTGGGGATCAAGCTTTCCCACCTGTGGCCAAAATGGTTTCTTCCTAGACAAACCATTCAGATTGTAATATTTGTGATAGCAAAGAATTGTTTGAACCTGCTTCTTACCCACGTGTTACAATTCTTTAAGAACAGAGCAAACAATCGGATTGTGCGGGTTCAAGCCCAATATTTGAATGTGGAAAAAAGTCATTGAAACCAAAAAGTATTAGAAATCTCGAGTGTTCTTAATAGCCCTTGGCTTTTGAAATAACAAAGTGAATGTGCTCATAAATCATGATACTCACGGTGAAGCTTTTAATGTGACCCATTCTGCAGGAGTGTGAACACACCGAGAGAGGAGGCGTGCCCATCTCTGAAACGTTCGGCCATTGCATGATGAACGTATTAAGAGCGAGTTGTTGGGTCATGCCAACTTGGTGAGCTCTGGAAATATTGGGTTTGTACGTCCAATCAGGGAACTCTCCGAATTCGCCCACTTGAATGTACTTGTAGCCTTCATCGGGGACTTTTTGATACTGGAATATCGAATATCTTCCAATTCGATCGCCATCGCCATTGAACTTGACATCGCCGATTTCGTCGCCTTGGGCACCTGTAGAGCAGAAAGAGTTTCGTTTCATTTCAGTTGCGCTTTCATGCATAACCACTCGGTCCTCCATGTAATTTGGCAAGAGCCGTTTTGGAGTGTGGTTATGGCCTGAATGAATGATACAAGTAGCCATAACCTCTTGCTGAAGTACACTAGTAATGTAAGGAGACACTTGTCTGTAAGTCTTTTGGTAACGACAAAATGAGACGTTAAATGGCCATAACGTCCATTGCAGAGACAACATGTCTAAAGCCAATGTGGCATTTATCTCTGTTCTCAAGAGCCCTATTCAACGAGTGGAAACACTTGCATCTTTGGCGTTTTCTCTTGGGACCAACCATATCCATGAGGGCCATTACTATTCGCGTGCTATGCCAGTTTCCTAAGCACGAACTCGGCAAAATGTCCGTGTTAAGTGCCAAAAGTGTGAATACCAAGATGGATGCATCGCCAAGTGAACTACGTACTATGCAAGCTAGTGCGTATTTCTCCTGTCTGATGGCCTAGCACTTTGCTCAAGACATTCATCTTTGTCAATATTATGAATGGTGAGGGTCCGTCGAAGGCCAACGAGACTGGGAACACGAGTTTTGGCAAGCCACACAGAAATCTATTTCGCCGTACGTGGACACGTGTCCCGAACCAAGGTAGGAAAGGCATTGGTGGTTCTTGATCATCGTTTTGGGGTTTCATTTTGGAGGAGCCATAAAACCCATGACAAATAGATAGACATTAAAGGCAGGCAGGCAGGAGAAAACGGAACAGAGAACGGAAAGGGATTTCCTCTCTTTGGGATAAAGGGATCCGAACTTTTTTCAATGGTTCATAACTTCCATTCCACGAGGAAAAAAGGGGAATCTGATTCCTTGACTGTGGCAGCCATTAGAGGATCCGAGTGGTTCCATTCATTTCAGACCCAAAAATTCAGGTACGAGATGTTTGTGCTGGAGAGAGATCTTTTCAGAGATTTCCAAATGGAATTCATCTGATCAGGAAAAAACAGCTCATGTGTGATCTGTTTGTGGTCAGAAAAAAGAGGCAAACATGGCGATTTTTTTTCCACTTTAGCGTTTCCTTCGAGCTTGCATACTCAAATGCAGCCAAAGTGGACTCTCGAGGAGCTGAGATTTCATTTTAATAGATCAGTTCCCGTCAAGTAGACTATGAATCTAGACAGGATAAAGACCCGAGTTGGGTCGGCCTTTTCCCGTGCCTACTTGAAAATGGGTTGTTCCAAGTTTTCCAATTGAATTTCAATTTATGTGTCACTTTCGCTCGTTGGCAGCTGGCGTGTGAGTTTGCAGTCTACGTACTCCAATGGACGCTTGGCTGAATAATTCAAGAATGGTCGGACAAAAAAGAGATATATACATTTTGACAGAGGAAGGGCATAATTCATGGCCTCGAGCTTCCGATGGAAAAAGAGGGCCAAGCAGCTATATTTCAGATTTATATCCATCCATGTGAGGATGAAATGGTAGTTGCAACAATGAAGAGTTATGTTGCATTGCCTTAGATTTCCATGCGATACGACACTATCTGAATTTCGCACGGTTGGCACATCTCAATTGCATCGTATCCTCCACTTGCCTTGGTTTTCTGAATTCGAGCATGGCTAAAAATGGTTGGCCGAAGTCACGTACCTACGTACAACCTAACTGATGCAACTCAAATGGAAATGGAATGGGCGAGAGTCAAAATTATGGGTAGATTAAGGTCTGTAGTGGTCGCAAGCTTTACATTTCCACCCAATGGCTTCTCTTTTGAATACCAACATTAATTTACGCTTCTGGAAAGGTTCTCAAAAAGAGCGACAAACATGGCAAAAACATGTCTTCCCCATGACATTTGCACTTTAAATAATGATTCTTAATGCATTAAAAATGCAAATATATTAAAAAGATATCAGATTGCCAAATTGTAGCAATGCATCGTTCATGTTGTTGACATCAAAGCTGGGGTTACAACTTAAAAGTGTCTCTTCATCTGCAGACTTTTTGAGAGTCTTTGTTAAATCAATGGGATTAGAGATAATTGTTCGAGTAAAAGCACGTCTTTGATGATAGGAGAATTGATGTTACACACGGCATTTTTCGTTGAAATTTTCATAAAGTGTGGTATTATATAATACCCTAAGGGAATTTCAAAACTAATGAGACCATAAGCCTTTTTTGATCAAGTAACCTACTTTACCCCTTGCAATTGCAAAACTACATAAAAACGATCTTAAAAAGTTGGCTCAAAAGCCAAAATTTGATTCTTGACCATAATTGGCAAAAAGCCTTAAATCTTGATTAAGATGATGAGTCATTGAAGAAAAGAGTCGTTTTTGCTTCACTTTTCTTATAAGTCCGAATTACATCTAATGCTCTCATTGTTCCTAAGCTGCGATGCTAACTAAATATTTTATGAACGATGAGAGACTCCGTTGGCTGAAACTATTGAGAGTTTAATGATTCTCCGAGAAACCTTCGGACTTCGAAGTCTGGTAGGAAAAAACAACTAAATTAATGTCTTCCAAAAACGTAACGTGATTTTCTTTTCATTAATATTCAAAGAGCTCGTCGAATTGCAAGCTATTTTTCTATTAAGCTTTTCCTATTATTGCTTAAATTGCAAATGAAAATAACTTCCATTTGTCCATTCAGAGGGACATTGTTTTCGACATTCAACCGAAATCGTTGAATAGTTCACTAAATTTCACTTTACCTTTTTTAATAAATTTTCTTAACAATCATAACTCAAACTTGACTTCTAGCGTTAAATGAAAAGGAATTCGAAAATAAATTGAGTTTATCATCAAAATGATTATTATTGCCTTTTAAAATCGAACCATGATTTGCATGTCATACCTAGGCCTCGTATTGCAACTCCCTATCTTTCTATGTCATTCGTCCTCGACGGTGGGTTATTTTGACCCATTGTTGCTTAAAAAGCCATTTGCTTAGCGTTCCATGAAATTGGGAAAAATACAAAAGCAATGGGAAACAGAGTTGGTGGGTCCATGATGTTCCATTCTTCCGTACATAATGGCTCTTCCTTCGACCGGCTAGACTCGTCGCAATATCTATTCCACTTGGTAGGTATAAGGAGCCTAAAAGTACTGTAAAAACTAAAAGCACTTAGCTGCAATCCAACCACTTCAAGTGGGAGGTGGTCCAACGTGAAGGTGAATGGCACATATATCCATCCATGTGCCACTATCCAGCCACTCAAAAGGCTCGGGTGATTCCATGCTAAAAGTTTTGGGGAGCACGATGGTGGCCTCCTTCGTTCGGGAACTTTCCAACAAATCTCATGGAACGTGCGAACATACCCGCGACATTTTGTCTACATTGCCGAGGTTTTCGAGGATGAATTCCGTTGGATTTGAGATCAAAGTCCTCCACCCAAAGATGGTTCCAAATATGAGACGAGAATGCGCAAATGGGTCGGTGGACAGCCAACTTTCTCTGGTTAGGAATGGGTGGGTGCCTTCACCATTCATAGGTCATGATTAGTTTGCGGAAAGTTTGGCCCCTCTCAAAGAGGCAACGCAAACTCTCATGGGACGCGGTCAAAGCAGCTGCGATTGAGAAACCAACGATTCAATACCTTCATTCCAAGATAATATGTGCTTCACGTCGAGATATGTAATTTCCTCTTGGATGCCCAAGAAAAGCTAATATAACACGGGCTTTCTACTTGCAACATCTCGAAGAAAGTACATTTTTCCTCCAAGATCCATTCATGCTTCTGAATGTCAAAGACAATACAATACCATTCTTGTATTGTTACCAAGTTTGGAATAAATGTCCAAAACCAACCTGATACTGAGGTCTGTTCTTGAGTTAGAGGTATTCAAAACGCCCCTGAAGTTGTGAACAATCCACCGAATGGGCAAACTTTCTCGTGGCCCCATTTCCAAGACTAATGATGATGATTCTCACCAATCATGGGCTCTCTATGAATTAAACTCGGATTTGCGATGCCAAGGAACAAAGCGAACCTCGTGATGAAAACCCGAGCTCAAATGCATGCCAGCAAGGTGTATTCAAAATGAACTACCAACTCTTGGCACACTTTCAACCTTGATTCAAACGAGTCTGGGATTCCAAAACGTCTGCGTCCTTCTTCCATCGATTGAAAGAAACGATGTTTTCCACTCTCTTTTCAATGGCCTTTTTCAGCCTTGAAGATGGAGAAGAAGAAGAACAAGCTGAAGAAGAGAGCGATAGATTAGGGTCAACGCTCTATTTTTGGAAACAAACGAGATCTGCCACGAGGTACGTGGCACAATTGATGAGTAACAATCAAGTCGCGAATGAGTTTGTGTTCGCTTTAACCGCTTTAACCCAACCAACCAAGGCTGAAATGAAATCCCGTCCGTGGCTCCTCCTCATCATCAAGGGCGTCATTCAAGGTAGTTGTTGGTCGTCCCACTTTCCGGCTCATGTTTGGTCATTATCTCAAGAGAAGACCATTTCTCGCGATCGCTTTTTCTGGCCTTTTTTCACACAATCACTGGTGCCATTGCAAGCCCCTCTTTGCCCCAGTCTGTCTGGCTTTTGTTCTTCGTTTGGGGCAAGAACAAGAAGAAGAAGAATCACTGAACGGAAATCGAATCTCTTTCGAGAAGGATCTTCTCTCAAAAATGCTAATGGACTTCAGCCTCGACCTCGATAGCTCCTTGGCCTGGCGGCCTTCATCCTCCTACTTTCTTTGGAAAGTGAATGTTTGGAGCCTTTTTTCCGCCGCTTTCTTTCGACTTTTCTTTTCACTTCAGTTTAGGTACATACAAACATGTGTTTCCGGCGAGCGTGTGAGCTTTGGGTCTGATCGAAAGAACTTTACTTATTTCTTGAAAACGACAACGAAATATTTAAATTGTCTTGTAATCGCCTTCTCTTGAAATCCAATTTGAATGCCATGGATTTTCGTTCCTTTTCATCAGAAAGGGAGGAGACAAAATGATGGCAAGAAAATCCTATTTCGCTGAGCGAGAGCGCAACCTTTCCTTTTTTCCAATCATGTTGGTTCTCATTAGGTCAAGTGAAGAGTGACACATACTACACTTCACCCCTAACTATATTGGGCCAAAATATCCATTACCATCGCCCCAAGGTTCAGGCCTAAAGATCGTTATCAAGGCCCCTGGGAAACTGTTCCAATCAAGAGAATGATCCCTATCTCTCGATCAGAGCAAGTTCACTTAGTACTTACTACATGCATGTACATGGATAGACGAGAGAAGGCCAGCCAAGCCCATTATTCGAGAAGAGTTGGAGGTTGGCCATTGAAAAGTATGGGGATCACTTGTATTTCTTGCCAAAGGAAAAATTACCTCGGGTCAAGGGTAAGTAAAAAAGTGAGCGCAGTCATTCATGAAGCTCTCCCGTAACTTTCGATTACCAAAAGCAACCACTTGATGGATTGGTTTGGCCACGCATCTTCCTCCTTCGCTTCAGTCTACGGAGTTCACCCAATACAATGTGCAAACATGACATCGAATTTGGAAGATGAAAAAAAAAGCTTTCTCATTTCCGGCAATTTCTGACCTTAGGCCAAAGACTATTTATTATCTGAAACAAGTCCAAGATCTTGCAGTTGGTGAATCTTGACCATCTAGCCCTTTGGAACTAGGGTAAGGTCGAAAAAGTCCACCAGCCCAAAGACACACTCTAATAAGCAGGTATGTTTTGCTTCTCTCCTCGTCCTCGGCAGAACTTTGAACAAACCGTCCTGACATTGAGTAATGGGAATGGTCTTCATCTCGATCGCTCACGGTCGTCCATGTACCATGGGGGTAGCCTGATGCTACAAACGTGGGGGGAAAACCAGCCAGCACTGCATGCATCCAGTTAGTTTGTTAGTTACTTTCTTACGTATTTGCTTGCCTACTTACGATTTGTGGGTGGGTGGGTGGGCTCCATCTACGTCAGGGTGAATTGTAACGAACATTGACCAATTGTCGTCAGTCACTCGACGTTTGGAGTGCAGGGTGCCGCAATTGAATGGGTACTAATTTATTTATGACGCTGGGTTACGTACTTGCTTGGTTTTAACATGAAGTAGGGCAGTTTTAGAAAAAAAGGACTTAAAACCGAATTTGAAAAAATCGTCCAGTCAGGTTGTGCTTGACAAACATTTGTTGTATGAAGCAATAATAGTTTGTATTCATTGTCATTTGGAGACAATGTTGGTATTAGGAATATTATCAGTCGGCATTATAATTACTTTTACATTGCGTGGTTCTCTTGTATCAATGGGTCTTAAAAACTCACAACCACAAAATAACTCAAAACTAATTTCGGCGGTGGCAACAAAAAATCAAGAGTTGTTCTAATATCCAGTATTTAAATATCCATTTGGATATCTGTATGTTCTTATCCTATATTTATTTATATATGTGAGAACAATCATTGAAAAGGAGCAAATCTTTAGAGGTTTTTTTTACTTTAGTCTTATCTAGAAATGACTTATATATGAATTGCATTTCTTTACCTTTTTCATAAAGGACAGGCAAAAATATTTTTGAAAGAGTCTTCCTATTAAATAGGTTATGATATGACGTCTTACATTTATAGAAATATCGAAAAATCAAGGACTCCCTTGAGTCTTTGGAAAATATATTTGGTAATGAGGCAAAAAGTCCTGGACTGTCCCAAAAGTAAATGGGATTTGTAAATATATTAGCATTTCTTTCTAACACACAAATGTACTTCACTTACTCATCATAATCAATCTGTCCCCACCATATTCGTGTTAATTCAAGATATTTACATACTCCAACGCAACCAACATTCTTGGCTCTTAATCAAATCACTTTCGTCCCATTTAACCCTGACATCATTTGCTTGAAGAAACCCTCATTCGGGTCATTTTTCTTGTGATATTCTCTAAAGAAAAAAGAAAAGCCATGGCTCACAACCTTTAAAAGGACTTGTAAAAATTTGACATTGCTCATTTGCAATGGTTCCAAAAGTCAAGCCTTCGTTCATGTAATCAATTCTCTACGGACACGGTATTCGACAACTTTACAATATCAGTAGACCGCCATCACACTTTATGGGAGGAGAAAAACTTTTCGGGCACGGTCAATTGTTTTTGCCTCCCACAACTAGCCCTAATCATTGTGTTGCCCCTATGGGGATAGGATCCAACATTCTTTTACTAGAGAAAGAGAGAGAGCACGTTGCATTTGGAAAACCTTGGATCTCAGTTTTACATCTCGTCTCTTCGATTTTCCTCACGAGATGAACCAAAAAGTGAAAGGCGAAGCTTTTTACAAGAAAAAAAGAAGACTGGTTTTGCTATCAAGCAACCACTTTCTGTAACGTCCATCTATCGCTTCAATTTGAAAGATGGACAGACATTGAGGAGAGATCAACGTTCATCTTAAAAGCACGTTCGTTTTCAAGAGGAAAAGTGAAGGATTGACACTTGAAGGACGGCCCAAACAATTTCAAAGTCTTTTGTTTCCTTACTGCAAAGAAGAAAACCAAACTCGATGGAAGGACCGAAATATGATGACCATTCGGCATTCTTCTAAAGAATGGCACTACTTCCTCTAGCTCCATTCTCACTTGCATTCAAACAGATGAGAAGGTCTAAAAGATGGTTGTGTAGGTGTTCAATTTCAGCTAACATTTGGGAGGTCCTCCATTCAAGATTTGACGGAAACTGACAATGCCACATACTACGAAGTAGCCTGACAGCAAAGTCCCCAAAGTCCCTCCTCATTCACCCAATGTTGCTTTGTTGTATCGACAACCCAGATAGAAAGCACTCCAAGTCTGCATGTCACCTGATATGAGGCCAAAAGTGAAGAGGTACAAGAAGATGGACGAAGAAAAAAAAGACTTTCTTAGGCACAATTCCTCAAAATGGACGTCTATTTTGTAGGACTAGAAATCAAAGAGAAAAAATACATTTTAAAAGCTGGAGCCTTATTTTATGTTGTGCTAGATTTTAATGGGAAAGATAACTACTTGAAGTAATTCGAGAGAAGTACTGGAATATTGTTTTTTTCTCGGTTCCATATAGGTCTCAAACATTTGAGCGTTTAAATGACTTGAGTGAAAGCACATGAAAGCGAAACCCAAGGTCTGTTCCTTGAAACAACACAGTAATGTTTTGATGGGAGACTTTTTTTCATCTTACTCAATTTTGAAGTTCCCTTGCAATCAAGTTTCTCTTTACTGTACCTTGCACTGGCTTCACTTTTTTCAAGTTTCCCTCAAACCTTTAATGTCAGATTATACGGAAAAAAAAGTTATTCTACTTTAAACCATTCAAAAATTTCGCAATTGAAGAACCTGGCAAAGGTCAGACCATTTTACACTTAAAAACCTGCAGAATAATAGATATCGAACAAATGCAACTGTTAAACCATTTGTTATTGTTGGACTCACATTTGAAAAAAATGTCTGCATTGGATGTTAAGATAGAGAGTTGGGACTTTCTTCAATTGCTGAGAGGATCACGTTTGATAGGGAGATACCATTTAGACAGTCAGAGTCACGACGGAGAAACGAACTTTTCGAGGATTAAAACTGGGACCCAACGTCGTCATTGTCGTTTTTCCTCTATTCCCAAGAGAGCATTCCTTTTCTAAGTAGTTCCATTTAGACACTTACCGCTCATCTTCATTCGTCCATCCCTCCAAAGACGACATTTCGGACGGAGCAAATCCGATTGAGGGTTCTAAACTCTGAGGAACATTCTTGCTGCAGCAAGTGTTAACCAACCTCCAGCAGCTCCCGCGGCCAAATTACAAATTGGCAAAACTCAAAGTTCCACGGGATATTTTGACTGCTTTCAACTTTTCCTCCTTTCGTACTTATAAATGTCCCCCAGTCTCACCAAAGAAAAATTAAAGCTGAACGAGATTTTGACACTTTTTCCTAACTTTGAAGCGGATGTTCTAGTTCCATAGAAAGATATACCTGTAATAAAGAGGCGAGGAAAAAGCATACTCACTGACAAAACTAACACTCCGAATGTATTGCAAGAGATCTCCTCCTGCTGGACTTGGAGAAAGTTCCTCACAAAGAGGCCCCACGGTCTGCTGTTCCCCTTTCCCCGAGGCTCCGGAGCCTCCGCGGGAGTGACCTCCTCCACTATGTCGGATTCCCTTGTGATTGGGCCGATTAGCCTTGGCAATTGATCCGAAATGGAACTCTCCACAACGATCCACGACCATGTTATGGAGTGCGTGAGCCATTGCGTACATGGCGTCCACTGAAACGGAAACAATAAGGATGAAGTGATTACTCTTAGTCCGAGATAGGATTTTGATTCTTTTTCCCGCTTGACGGAACTGCAGGCAACTCTGGATGATGGAGGTGATATTAAATGAGAAATCTTCACCAACCTGCCTAGTGAATTCTGGGATGGAAAATCTCATGCCCATATTTGGAACGTGTCTCAATTTTGTTTTTTTTTGCACCAAGCTTTTACGAGGATTGCTGCTCATATAAATTTTCCCATATCGTCCAGTTTCACACATGATAAGTCTCTTAAATTCCACTTAACCCTTTAGCTCTTTTTCTTTTACAAAAATGGCGCAATCTATGCGACAATTCTAAAAGATCCGTCTTTTCAAAGGTAAAGAAATTGACAATAGCCCAGTAAGACAAAACATTACGACATTTCATTCAGTGCTATGACAGTACGTTCCATCATCCTTTCGAGTCTCTACAGTCTCATCAAAATGAGCGGCAAACTTCCATACCACTGAGGACTTGGAATTTGCATCTTCAAAGGCTCTCTTTGACGATTTCCCAAGACCAATGATTGTTGGAGAGATCAAAGAGATTCCCAACCAGTGCCATAAACCTCCTTTTTCTAGTTTAACGGGTCTTGCAACTCAAAGAAAGAATCTCAACTCAATGGCGCGAAATCGGGTTAAAATAAGCAACGGACAGTATAGTGACTGGACAGATTTGATAAAAGTTTTATCTCAACAAGTTCATTGTGGCCCAAAACGCAGGGGGAAAATGCTTTTGATTCCTGGTTTATGAAGTTTGGACCGAAAAAACGCCGAAGTATGACAACACGCCCTAGATGAGGAGAGAGGGGAGGGAACTTTGTGAAAAGTTTCACTTATTCTCAAACGCCCACGGCAAACGACGGAGAGACTGAGTTGGAAAGGGGACGGAGAAAAGTTTTGGCGCAATAAAACCAGGGTTTTCAGGCTATCTATTTTAATGAAAACGAAAGATTGCCAAGCAAGTGCGGGGATTCAAAAATTAGGTAATTGAAACCACATGATTTTGAAAAGTACGGTCAAATATGCCTACTTACAAACAATACCGGCCACCCTGATAACTCAAAGGACATTTTCGCGGTAGTACACAAAGTCAGAAAATCATCAAGTTGAGTGAACTGCACAGCCTTAAAGGTGGGCTATTTCTTGGCAGTTCCGGACATCAGAAGAATTTCTCAATGGGGGAACCATAAAAAAGACACGGGAATCTAGAACTTTGTGAACCACATCTGTTGAGGACAAGTTTACTCGTGCTAACATGCCTTTCTGCTAAATATGGCACTCCACTTGGAGTGGACCTGCCAACAGGTGAGACAATCCCCTCGTTCTTGAAGTTGGACCACAACGAAATGATAAGAAAGACAGTTCTTTCAAGGAAATTGCCCCCATTTATTCTTAAGCGATTTCATTTTCAATGGTTCTAGATCCGTCAAAGTTACCCAAAAAAACTTGAGTATGACGCACCTTGGATCAGTAATACTTAGCTATGCTCGGCTTCCAGTTCAAATGTCGCTTCATCAAATTTATCTTCATGCATTTTAAATTCCGATGAACGCGCTCGGTGGCTTCTTTAAAGCATACTCATTTGAAATGGTACAGTGCTTCAAATACCCCATATTTTGATTCTGAACAGGATCTTTACCTTACCCGAGAGCAAGGTATATCGTAATAAAGTGGAAGTAAACGTTCATCCTCAATGACGAGACCTTTCGTTGATGCTGCCAAAAAAGTTTCTACGCTAACTTGAAATGATTCAATTTCCAGCGAGGTCCTTCTTCCACTGTATTCCATCCGACCTCTTGATGGCCAATTCCAAAGCAGAGTGAACGAGAATCTTCTCGGATCAACTCATGTTAGTGTGTGCCATATCTGAGATGATGCCATAACTTTTTCATTTCCTTCCGTTCGGTGATTTAAGAGGCCAATTTCACCCTGGTAAAGCAATATGAATGCCTTCTAAGACTACTAACAAGTAGCAATCTTTGTAGTCGATGAAATCAACCAGAGAATCACGGTCAAATTGGGGGCTTGACTTCAAACTTGAAATAAGCTGGCACACCAAAGAGAGGCTCAGACATCATTTCAATAAAAATTGAGCCGACCATTCTCCTGGGACCAAACTTGGGGAAAGATTACCTTGAAAAGTCAAGCTTTTTTGTGGCTCTCGAGAGGCTGTAAATCTTTCACCAATGTGGCTCCCCAAGCCTAAATTGCGTTTCGAGAAGCACCAGGTGTTTTAACGCTTGAGAGACCCGAGTCTTGACCTTAATTGGGAATAGGATGTGGCAAATCCGCTCTCTAGAGATTCCCACCGCCCTTGATGGATGTTCTCTGTCCAGAGTTCACGACTCAAAACTAAGGCCAACCGGGACCTTTTACTCTTGTAAAATTGCTGCTTGAAGAGGCTTAACTTCGCTTAGAAAGACGCCAATTCGGGCTTGTCAATTGCGAGAAACGAGCGAACTCGTTTCATTTGCCGAGGATGGGAGAACTTGGCTGAGCTTTACGTTGTTGTGGGATAGATGTGCACTTTATGGCGGGAAGGAAATAAATTGGCAACAAAAGGCCTATCTGTTCCATCGTGTGCCCGCTTTTCCCGACTCTCCACCAAGTTTAACGAAGAGAAGACCGAACGAAGCCACTTTAGAAGCAGTCAATTGAAATTGAAAAGGTTTCCGCTTGAGTGGCTCAGGTAGTAAATACCAGCAAGCCTTAGACACTTGGACTGCCAGAGTACGTTGAGCTTGAATTTATTTTCTTATAGGTAGCCAAGAGTAATAAATGTGAACAAAGGTAACGATTAAGATAGTTTTCTTTAGGATATACTGTAGATTGTGGACACCGTGGTGCGTTGACTTTTCGACATATCAACACCTCTTAAACATCAGGCCTAATCGCATCTCTTCTGGCAACCTTCGATCTAAGGTTGTTTTCTGTCATTGATTTTAATCCAAAATCAGTACATTTCGTCGATTTCATCAAACTTCAACGGATAACTCTTGTTTTTAGCAAAATGTGATACTTTTTTTTGTTGAATTTTAAATCCCCTTTCCGGCATATTCTGATCAGCTTGGAGGCAATTGGAGTGCAATGTTTTAAGCCTGGGGGGTCTCACAATGCCAATTGTTCCACCGAAAGACATCATTCATCGCCAAGCTTTGGACATATTTGTTTTCTATTGATGCAAGAGTGAGCAAATTTGGCGTCCAAAAATAAAGCTGGTACGAATGCTAATCTGGTGATTTGTTCAACTTGATCAAATATTAGTATTTGTTGGAACAAAAACTTTTGAAAACCAATTCCCAAATAGAATTTTAGAAGCTGGCAAGAGGTTCACAAGAATTCCACGGCAATAGGACAGTAATAATATGCGTGTTTTACCTATGGCAGGAATTACTGGTGATGTCATCATTTTTGGTGGGAAAAAAGTTCAGAAGACATGTGCTTCTGAGGAGCGTGAAGGGTAGCTAAAACGAAGATTTAGGCCTGGTAATTGCAACAATTCCTTTCTCATCTGCACAACTTGAATTTAGAATAGCAATTATTGACAGTTTTTTTGGCAAAGCAATATGTTTTGTTGCTTTTATCCAAATTTTCGCCACATAAATTGAGAGTGTTCTTCTGAATTTTGGAATCAGGAATGCCCAACATTGAATAACAAGATGGCCAGAGGAGATCGGTTCCTGGGGCAACTAAACCTAAAGGTAAATATTTTTTTTCATTGAAGGCTTCCAATTTCTCCATTTGTTTTTGAATCACTTTGCAATACTTCTCAACATTCATTAACCATGCCATTGCTCTTATATGCAACATTTTTCGAAAATTTGACCCTTGAAAACTGAGACATGTTATTGGCTAGCCTAAACTGCTGAAGGCAGCAGGTATGTAATACGATACGGTAATCGCTCCTATGGATTTGTAATGTTTACAAAATTTATCCTACAAAATTTATGCCGCACATTCAAATCACTGAACAAAAACGTCCTTCAGAAAAACAACAACAAAATATTCACTCAATTTTGTCCAGAATTAGCAAGGCTGTTTCATAACAAATTCATACCAATGTTTTTGCAGAAAAGGCGACCTTTCAATTTGTATTTTCGTTTTGTGAAACAATGGCCACGAAAACTTCGACGGCGGGAAGTATCAACCACTTACCACACTCCAAAGTTTAGTATTCACGCTTTCAACAATATAGAATCCAACTCAAGCAGTCATGAATGCAATGTTTTTTTGTACGTCAGTAGATCAAAGCTGACACCGCAGATCACAATCATAAAGAATTGAGATTGCCGAAGAAACACAATGGTGAGACCAAGCAATCCACTTACCCACAAATGGTACGAGTCCTTCTTGTTCATATTTGGTGACCCTCTCGTTCCCAGTGCACAATTTGAGTCCTATGGGACTACTGGGCATCTCAGAGATGGGCTGATCCGCAAAGCGACAATTGAAGTGATGCGACCAGAACTCTCGGAACCAAGGATTTCGACAATTGATGCTCGGATTCCTCATCCCTATGTAGGGATCCTCACAATCACCTAGTCTCATTGGTGGCTTCAAATTCAGGAAGTAGTTGTCAAAGCCTGAAAAAACAACGGAGACGATGGTTCTCAGGGTCCAACTTTTGCCGAGAGAAAAACGGGCAAACTCAAGTTCTTTGGTATGCCATGGCTGTTGCTATTGTAGGTTTCATTTTTTAGACTGTCTGGTTGTTACCAAAGAAACCAAGCGAGAAAGATTCCTAAAGCCAAAATGTCAACATTGAGGTTGACATTCAAAGTTGCAGAGCATTCCTTCGTATGGGTTGGTTTCATTTTGAAGAGAGGGGTTCGGAACGTGCGTATTTTTGGGGAGATATGATTTTGCAGCATTCCTTTTGCTTTTACTTGGTTACGAACGAGCCGTCAGTTTTGATCATATTTTTAGGTGGTCCAATATTGCAATGACATTTGTCCACAAAATACACTGTCGAATTACTGTCCACTGAGAGTTTTCATAATCATTGTAATAGACTTCCCCACGTTTCATAAAAAAAATATAGTTGGAAGTGTCATTATGTTGTCTGCTGATTCTAAATTACTCTATGACAGTATGTGGACAATCATCTAATATTTTTGTTTTTGGTGGCAAAATGTAACGCCAAAAATTGGCCTAAGGGGTAGAACTGGATTTGCAAGCTAATCTAATCAATAAAAACATTGCATTTGCAGAAAGAAAGGTTCTTCAAGTGAAATCGAAACCAAGCGTCTTTTATTTAAGAAACAATACACTGAGGATTATGAGCCTTTTCCATTTGTTAAAGGCAATTTATTCCAAGATGATCAAGGAGACCTTTGACCCTAGGTAATGCTTTTTCTTAGAATGTCTTATATTTAGAGCAAGGAAATCGTAAGACATGGAAGCCTCCACTCAGGCATTCAGCTGTGGATTTTTTATAAATCGAATTCCATTCAAGTAAATGATTTTGTATTGATAAGATTTATATGACAGGCATTTAAGGATGTCGTTTGCTGAATTTCAGCATGATACGTTCATTCATTTGCGAGAAACAGCGTTTCGAAATTTGCTGCAGTCGCAGTACATACTTGAGGAAGCAAGTGACAAAATGACCTGAAATCTTGGGATGGAAGAGCAAGCTATGTTTCAACTTACCCTTAATGCCACAAATTTCAGTCGAAGAAGTTGGAAAAAAGCATGAGAGCTTGAAATTACCAACCGGACAACTAGATTTTTCTCTGTTTGGCACATAATTTGAAAAAATGGCTTTTGCTAGTAGCCGAGGGATTTAGGTCTCTGGTAATCCTTGTCTAAAACTATGATTTAAGCGATTTTTTTTGGCCTGGTTTTTTGTTGAAAGTTGGAAAGTAAAATGGCGTGTTAGGGTTTTCTGATTGAAGCTCATTTATAACTTGAAATTATTTTGAGTGGTCCAAACAGTCCTCCTCTCTTCTTTATCGGGCTCCTTCATTGTTCAATTTATTACCAATTAGTCTTCGTAGGGAATATGTAGGAGCTGATCCTCTAACAACATTTAAGGCAGGATTGGACAAATTTTTAAATACTATTCCTGACTAACCCCTTATTCAAGGGTGGACAGATTTGCCAACAGTAACTCATTGGTAGATTAAATTTCGCATAAACTATATTAATCATTAACTGTCTTTATAGGGAATCCCATTCCTTTGAGCGGTATTAAAAAATCCGCCCCCCCCCCCTCCCAAAAAAAGCTAAAAAAACAATGACGAAATTTCAGAATATTATCGGGGAGCAAAACAAGTACATTGATGAATAATTATCTTTTTTATAAGAAATTTAAAAAATTTAGTTTATATCTTTATTTGAAATCGTATTTTTATTGCATTATCGTCCATAGGGATCCAAATTTCGAATGACAAAGTGGCCAATTTTCGGTCTCTGTTGTTATGAACTAGAGAAATCTTTTTTTTTTTTCAGGTAACCCGAAAATAAATGCCCAGTCTCTAATTTTTTATCGCATTCTATCGCACTGAATTCCAGGAACGTTTTTGTTGACGGTTCTAATTAAATAATATCCAATGTGCGGTCGTCTTTTTCCCGATAACTGCTATTCGGCCTTGGCGAAGAACTGAATACGTTGGAATGCTTGCTTCAGTCAGTCAGTCATTCAGTTTCTGTTCCAATGTATAAGTCCGCATGTACCTACCTGTAAGTGAGGATCGTTTAGGCAAGATGGTAATAGCCCCTTCAGCTGCCCATTCTTGATGACGAACTGGATGGATTTTGGCCCCCCAAGAGTCGGACCCAATCCAATAAAAGAAGCCGGTCTTGCCACGTCTCACAGTGGCCGAGAGAAGCTTCCTGGAACACAAGAAGAAAAGAATGTTGTTTGGTTTCCGAGCCAGATGATATTTCTAGTGTTCGTACTCCCCAACGAGATTATTTTACACCCATAATGAACCTGCCTATGGATTATTATTACAGCAACATATTTCTCAGGCAGGCAATCGTGCTCCTCCTACGACATACCGGGGCAAATGGACTGATTGCATTGACTTTTCATTTGCTAGCATCGATTTCATCGGAAGTTTTATATTGCTTGATAAGTTAGCTCGTATTCCTACTTACCATAAATAAAAGTAAAAAGCTTCTAGGGTGTCAAAATCAGGTCAGTTTCGCGGGCCGCGGGAATACTTCTCATTTCTTTCTTTTTATTCTTTTTATTTTCAACGCAATGTACAGTATACATTCAAACACACCTTGGTGTCTGGATGATCCTTGGATGCCTTCTCCTGATATCAAATTACTATTCATCTGTAGGTTGTGGATGATAATTTTCAATTTCTGGCCCAACGAAACACGGCTAAATGAATCTAAAAACACCATTTTAAAGCTTTATTTTCCCTTTAATGATGTTTTTTTATAATCTTTTGACGTAAATACGCCCATGTCGGGAGTAGGAAATAAAGAAGCGCCCCAACTCAGATTTTCTCTGCGCTAGAACTGAACTGAAGAAGACTTTGGGAAATGGTCCAATTTGTTAGTTATATTGTACGCAATATTAGAGCAATCAAAAAATGAAGACAGGGAAAAAGAGCTATAATCAGATAGCTCAATTTCCACCTCTTTCTCTCATCATCCGGGAGTCTTTAGCTTTCAATTTTCAGTTGCTTTATTTTCAAAAGCGACAAAACCATCGAAACCTGTTGATTTCCACGTTTTCTTTATTCCAGTTCCAGATCAGAGCAAATCTGAGATGCTTTTTATTTCCTTCTCCGACATGATTGATTTATAAGACAAAGTAGTTTGTATAAGAATATAAATAGAAAAAAAATAAAGCTTCAAAATGACGTTTTTAGGTTCATTTAGCCCCGTTTTGTCAGACAAGAAGTCTAAAGTTGATTGGGCCGAAATTTTCCCTCTCTGAACCCTGTATTCATGTAGAGTCACATGTGACCTTTTATCATGTCTATAAGAAAAGTAATGTTTTATTTTGCTTATTTTTAAAAAACAAAGGCATCCAAACCCTTATCAAACGTTCATCAGCAAAGCAAGTGCAATTGAAGTACCAAAAAAAATCTCAAAGATCTCATCTAACAGACTTGATGTCTGTTAACCAAAGCTTTTGCGGTACTTGTGACAGAAATTTAGAAACAAAAAAACTAATCTTTAAAGCGCTCAAAAGCACATTAGGATTGCATTTAATAGCGATAAACAATCTAATTCCATAAAAGGCACAAATAAGATTCCTTAGAAAAGCATTGCAGCACTGGTTTTGAAAACAAATTGCTCACTTGAGGGAATGGATCACAAAGTCAAAATCATTCCATGTGCGTGGTCAAGGAATAACTATTGGAACTGATTCAATTTGGAACCCCTTCATGCTCTTCAGGAAGGTTCGCCCTGTGAACCAAAAGTTTGCCATCCCAACCCAGAATCAAAGTTGTACCAACATGTGATCCAGTAAGGTAGAGAGCGAGAATTCATTCCTTGGCACCGTTTCGGCACTTTACCGAATTTCATTTCCACCTTACTCAAAAGATTAGCCTCTCCGAGTTCTTTCAATACCAAGACTTCTTCTTAGAAAGAATAGATCTGAACTTTCCCAGCCAAAACACATTTCCGAAGAAAAGTAATGATGACGACAGCTCGAGACACGGAAACGACAAGCCTGATTTAGATGCTAACACGTTGTCAGGCTCGTAATTAATGGCACACAGATCCATATTGGTCATGTCAACTCCAGAGCTATGCATGCATCTTTCAAGCCTTTTCGGCAAAGCAGGTTTTTCTCTGGAAATGACTGAACTTCCCGAACATATTGGAACGACAACGGTGACCCTAGTTTGAGAAGGCTTCGAGCACTGATTCAGCTTGGATGTTCCTGGGTGCCAAAGCTTTGTTCCATTGTCACTCGGGTGGGGATCCTCCTTCAAAAGGTCAATTGTGTCCCATGGATGTCAGGGTGGCAAAAGCTCAAAGAATAAATCAATCCCATTGGGTCAAACATATCCCAGTTGGAACCATGTTCTTGATGACCTTTGGACTAAGATGAAACTTGTATGGTCAGGCCAATTGATGATCTTCTCTAAGCAAATTCAGTCTCAGAAAATCAAATTCACCCTGGGAATTGAGTCTCAAGTTGCGTTCTTCTTTCGTTCCAAGTACATCAGAGCGTGGTGGAACTGTGATGTTTGGTGGGATGGATGGATGGTTGGTTGGTTAGTTGGTTTGGTGGGGGGAGCAAACAAGTTGGACGAATCTTTCTCGTCGCCTATGAGCTGGTTGGTAAATCATCGGGACTAGCTTTGATGTTATCAGGTTTTGAGTGCTTGAGTGAACACTGACTGGAGATCCTGTGATGTTTACTTCGAGCCAAAGTTATGACATGTCTTCTGGAAAACGAGAACAGCGCCAAGCAGCCTCTTTCTCAACACTGACAGGCAATCACAAACCCCAAAAAAAAACAACGAACGAGAAGAAATAGAGGAGCATCCAGTAGCTTCCCTACCAATCTCGCTCTCTTTCTCCTTTTTTCCGATAAGACGACCTCAAAAGAGGTGGAAATCTTACCCAGTAAGAAGTCAAATCAAGAAAATAGCCAGGCCTTTTTTTCGCTAACAATTGATCCACGTAATTTCCGCTTCACCAAGTCAAATCTCAATCCAATCCGAAGCTCGAGAGTAAATCTGATTTTCATGGCCGAAGGGATTTATTTCCGGTTGTGTGGAAGAGGGGAAAGTGGGATTGGAACGTCGCTGAATCAATGGACCAAAAGTCAATAATGAGAGAAATGTGCATTTCTTGCCTACTCTCCGGATTTGCCTCGTTCACTTTCACCTCGGTTTCCAACTCATCACCCTGGATTTGAACCGGGACACGAATGGGCTTTAGGAATAGCTGGATCCGGTCTCTGTCTTTGAAATCCAATAAAGCCCAACGAGATCAGATCAGATTGACAACTGGTGTTCGTAAATTCCTTTTCCATGCCAATGACACGGGTACTTTACCGGGTAAATTTGCATGATGGGATGTTTTCTTTACCAAACGGAGGTTAAGTTCCAATTCAGAAATCGGTTATTTTCGAACATTATTTCTTGACAGCCTACTCGATGTAATGAAAGTGCTGGAATTTCGATTCAAATTTTACGTACTATGATATGGAAATCCTGAATTTAACACCTAGAGGGCTCTAACCTTGTAATGAATATAAAAGTTGTAGATTAAATATCAAATGATCAACCTTTTTAAAGCTTCTGTATTGAAAACTTAGGATTAATTTTCCCGAATTACCTACACGTTCCAAGGAAGTTTGTACGCCAAGATAGTTTTTTGTGTTTCTAAATTGTGTTTCAATCCCACTCGTTGGTCTCCTTTACAAGTTTGAAAGGTCTTTTGGTTATTTGTAGCTCCCTCTCTTCATTCATTATTGACTTAGTTTTTCGACGAGCTTTTATCGTCGCATCTCATTTTCAAATCACGCGTTTGTCTCCAAAATTCTCGTTTACTTTCATTTATTTATTGTTCCATGAACATGTTGTTTCCTCTGTATGTAATAACTCACTCTTTATTTGACAAAGCAATAATGGAACAAACCATAGCTTGCAAAATGGTTGATCAATGAGGGAAACTCATCGGCCAACACGTGCCTTATGCTAAATCAGCATCTCTACCGAAGTTAGACCGACTCAGCAATCAATAACTAGTATTCGGTCCCATTGAGTAAGGAACGACAAGCATGGCGCATATTTTTGCTTTCTTGTGGCAAACAAGCCCATTCTGAAGCATCAAAGGAATGTTTCCCCAACACCCCATAGGCCACAGAGCTATGAGACTAAATGGCCCTCTAGATGAATTTATCAATATGCTCTCTATGGTTGCTGATCAAAGCGTTCCAGCTTCTGAAGGTGTCAACTCTGCCAAACTTCGTAGGTTCGGCTGAGCGGCGAAGGACCTAATGGAAAGACTTTCCTGGATTTAAAGCTCCTCTGCCCTTCAAATTTCCGAAGAAAGGAAGGGATTTTGCCGACTTTCAATTCGATCATCATCATCCTTCAAGGACTTTCTCCGGGGAGTTCAACCAACCAGTTAACCAGGCACCCAATCTCTGTTACCCAAGGAGAGATTAGTTTGGCCCCGAACTTGTTGTCACATTTCTAGATTTGAACTTTCGCCTTGGCCCAAGCACACATCAACGTGGAACAACCAACCATGGAGGAAGGAAGTCAGCCTTGTTTCCACCGGGAACAAAACGAACTCGGCTCTTGTTCGGTGCAATCTTAGATGAAGAGCTGAAGGTCGCGAGTTGCTACGACGATGTTGCCTTTGAACAAAGGTTCCAGTACATCGTTTGGATGATAAAGCCATTGCGTGATGATTTTTACTTCCTGTTCCTGCTGGTTGAACTGCATCTGACAGATTTACAACTAATGGAACACCGACACGAGATCAGGCCTGTGTTTGACTACAAAAAGATACGGTTCCGTCGTTTTCTTAGATCCACAAGTACAAACGACGAGCACAATGGATCCTCGAGATGATCGGGCTTGACCAAGGATTCCTTAATACCGGATCTGAAACCGCATCGGAAAAAATGCCTGTCTCAAAGTATGCGTCATTCAGGCAACCCAAGCCAATTCTCATTGGGCAGGATTGGCCACATCTGCCATTCAAAAGGTGACGAGATCATTGACCAGCAGACAGCATGATTTTATCTTATGACAAAACAAAATCTCTTTATAATTTGAGTATTAAGTTCCTTTTGCTATTTATAAGCTCATAGCAGGTTTCTATTATTTGAAGAAATGACTTGAGCCTTACTTATTTTTGCAAGATCCAAATCACAATTTTAGAAAGCCTACAATTTTCAGTCACCCTTGTTTGTTTTGCAAGTTCTTTCTCACTCACAACATTTGAAACATCTTGAAGAATCATGATGAAATGTGATAAATTCATCTGTGCAGTGCTTTGTAAGTGTGTTTTTAAAGTCACATTCAGATCTTTTGACTCATGGCAATACTCCTTCATCTGCTGTAGTGCTACCGTCTATGGCTGATGGCACACCCACCTTTGATAGTGCAACACCTTTAGTGAAACAAGTACCTCCTCACCCAGTTATTTTGGGAATCGGTCAAGTCTCAACTACTGCTAGATTGTTCATGGTGTGAGTTCTTCTCGATGGCAAGGCTTGTTCTGTTGGTGATTCAGCCACATACCAAACGTTCATATACTTTTTCTAAATGTGAGTGAACCAAGCAAGTAAGATAAATCTTAGTGTTTGCATTGTGTGAGGCATAATTCTGGGAATCTTTTAAGCTCAAAGCAGAATATTTGTCTTGGCATATATTTGCCCAAAATTTCAACACAAGTACATTTGGTCAATGGTTAAAGTCACCAAAGAAAGAATTTTTATTTGATACTCTTTCTTTTAGTGCTTTCCTTTCTACATGCAGTAAGAGCCTAAAGTGCCTAATCCACCTTTTTAAGTATACGATGGAACTGTGCGGATGCTATATTAATTATAGCCTAAGGCTTTTGAAGTCCTTTCAAAGGAGTGAATCTAATGAGAAACCCATGATATGGAACTTAACATGGGCATGAGGATGAAAGAAAGTGAATTATCCATTGAATGTATAGAACTACAAATAAGGAAATTTAAGTAAATATATTGAAAAGATGTTAAAAATGCCGGAATGGGAACGTTGTAAGAGGTTAAATATCTCTTGGGTCAGTTGCCAAATTTTAAGTTTGCTACCTCAATGCTTGTACAGTTGAGACATATTAATGTACAAAGGGGTACAAATTAAACTTAAGTATGGCATATCAAGTGCAAGATATATATATATATATATATTATCAACAAGTGCTTACAGGTACAATGTGACATTAAGTTATATCAAATATTTCATGAAGTATCACCTATCTGAATTATTTAAATGGATATTTACATATATTCAAATTGGATTGTGTCAAGTTAAAACTATGTTAAAATTTGATGTTTTCAGTTATCTATCCATGCATGAGTAATACAACAGTATCAAAACTGTGAAAATCCTTCACAGGGGAGATGTGGAGACTGGAAATAAGCTAGAGAAAAGAAAACTAAGTTGTTAAGATCTAACATAAGTCTGAATTAAATAACGTTGCTTCCTGAGCGACATGACGTCTGTGGAAAAGGTTGCGTGGCCGTCACCCGTCCAGAAGTTCCGTGGTCTATGGCTTGACTTACCTCGTTCGATCTTCATCGACAAAAAGAACCACAGCACGAGCTTTTGGTTTGGAACTCAATTGGTCCACGATCTGGTCAAAATCGTCCCGTTGAGAGTTGCGGTTGATTTTGAGGTTGATGGCCACGCAAATGCCCTCCTTCTTGGCCAGGGCAATGAACGAAGCAATGCCTTTCTCGCCATACTCGCCTTGAGCGGCCACTGTGCTCACATAAGTCCAACCCATGACCTTGGCAATCTCGACCATGGCCTGAGCTTGAAAGTTGTCCGGAGGAACCACACGCGAGAAATACTCGAAGCGAGACTTATCCGACAACTCCGTGGAAGTGGAAGCGTAGCTGATTTGAGGGATCTGGAACAGGCAAGGCTCAACTTCTTCAATGGTCTTCCATTTCGAGAATGACCATCCATATACAGACAGATGGAACAGGGCCAACATTTTGAATATTTTTGTTTCGACTCGAACGGTCGTAAGGAAATGGGGCTTGGAGACGTTGAAATGACGAGCACTCACCTTGAATAACCTGAGGATGTTAGCCACCATAATTGATACACCAGAAAATGCGGCTCCAATGACGCCTGCCACGGGTTGGGCCTTTTCCGCCTTGCCTGACGAGCACTGTGGATTCATCTGGAACAAATGGAACGGGAGATGGAGCTTATCATGATGGTGCCAGGTCTGTCACGTTCCACAGCATTTCCCTCGTGCATGCACCCCATCCTGCAATTGGATCTACTCGTAGTAGCACACAGAAAGTGCCTTTTTTGCCTACTTTCCTCCCTCTCTTGAGGAACACCACGTCGTCGATCCTTCATCCCAATTTGGAACCTGGCAATACACTTTGACTCGTGCCAGAGGTTTTCTACCCAATTTCCCTTTGCCCATGCGTATTGCCCTAAGTTTTTTTTGAGGCCGAAGACGGCTGTGAATAGAAAAATGGAACATTTCCGGCCTTTTCCCCCTTGGTTCTCCGATTCCTGGGGTCTTCCGACTCTCCTCTTGTTCACTTTCATTGACATGAACGACGTCCGTAAGAGGATTGGTGGAAAAAAATCCATCAGAAAAGTTCCGGACCGAACATTGTAATCAATTTGACATCGCAACAGTTCCTTGTGTGCAAAGTGCATTGCGCATTGTTTATTCCTTTTAAGGTGCATTTCAACGTCAAAGTCACGAATCTACATTCTAGAGCAGGTGGACATTAACAATGAAACCTGACCGGAATATCCTTTAAATTGGTACTAACGAACAGTCTTGGAACATCATGAGAGTATTTTTGGTTCGAAAGAATGGCGTATATTAACAAATAAATCGGTTGCATGCTTTGGTTGGCCACTTTTCCTTTGTGACCAAAGAGAAACCTCTGTCTGCATTTCTTGCCATTCCTGGCCAAAAGCACGTTTTTTCTGTCTTTGTAGATATATCTGGCCTTTTGCTGTTGTTGTAGAAGTTGTCTTCAGGACTTGCTACTCGTTCATAGCTCCTTCCACACAACTAGCACTTTTCATTCATATCATAAATTCTCCAATAATAGACTGCTTGCCTTGCAAGTTTCTCATAGAGACGCTTATGGACACACAGAGAGAGGAAGAGGACAACTTCGATGGCGATGACTCAAGGCCAAGAAGATTGCCCATAATCTTCCAGTCTTGCGAAGGTCGAGCCGACTGTGTTGGAAAAACTTTCCTTCCGCGCGAGCCTTGAACTAAATTGTCCACTAGTCCTTCTGTTTGTAGATGGAGCTTGTCTTTTGATTGGACTCACACCTGGGTCGTCAAGGCCGGGCCAAAATGGTCCTTTTTTCGCTACTTTGATCACCAATGCTGTGCTTGCCAACCAGAGACAAGGGACGCTTTTGACGCCAATCCCGCGTGGACATCTCAATCATATTCTCATCAATAATCCAATCAAGAGTAATCCTGGATTGGTAGAGGCCAAGGTGGACCTTTTGGTGGTCTTTGCTGTCTTTCCTACAGCCTGTCAGCCTTTGATGTTTTCTTTTCCATTTTGCATTGCCGACATTTGTCAGATTGGAAGTGGATCCGTTCGCTTCTATGAAGGAATGCGACGCTTTGTGTTCCTTTTCTTTCTTCTATTCAGTCATGAAATGTATGATGTCTCGGTTTCTAGTAAAAATGAGAGCTACTGAACCGTATTTGCCGTGTCATCCATTTCAAAAAAGGCCATTAGAGCAGTTTTGGGAGCACTTCATTAAGCGAGAAGGGCTCGGTCCTTGTTTTACAACTGTCAGACATGACAATCACCTTCTCCCGGTAACATTTCTAATGATGATCTGACGCTCAATTTCCCGGGAGTAATGAGCACCAATGGCAAATGACCGAACTCAGAAGCGACTACATGAGCCTTGGAACAAGTAAAACTCAATATTTCAGTGACTCGACCACCGAAATCCCATTTCCAACCGTATTATACCGACGGTTCCAAAAAAAAGATTGGTGAAATAGGCCATTTCCTCTACGTAGACTACTCGTCTTCATCCTCGGCTAGATCTGTCAGAATTGAAAACGAAGACCATTTCCACAAAGCTGGTCTGACTGGCCTGAGGCCACGTTAATGGCACCATCGAAATCGTGGATTCAAGTTGGCTGGAGAGCGAACGAACGAAGATGGAGGATATGTATTCGTCAGCTAGCGAATGGACCAGTCAAGTCCTCTTCCATGGTAGTCATTGTCCTGGAGATGGATGAAAGTCAGTGAATTCCTGGCACGTACAGTGTAAGAAGCCAAAATATGGCAACACTGACCTTTTATGAGGGGATCCTCGCAATCAACGGAAGGAAGGCACTAACATTGCGGTGCATAATGCATGTACTACATGTGCCGTATGTACATGGTATGGCCTAGATATTGAGTATCAACTACTAAACCGAGAGCATAGCTCTGGGTCAACGAACCGTAAATAACGCGGATCTTCCATTGTCCAAGGTCATGGAAATTTTCTGAATACCTAACAAGCTTTAATAGTAAAGATATGAGATCAGGATATATTTGAGGCAACAATCGTTATGGTATGATGTCGGTATGGACCCAGGTTTTATGTCCAGGCATCGATTCTCCTAAACCAATAGAACTGGCTTGTTTGATTTTCCTGAATGTAGGAAATCCGCAAGGTTTCAGTAAACATCCTAAAAAGAAAACGTCCACTAACTCCTAGACTGATCGACTCATCCAACCATTCCTATTTTAGACAACTTCCACAGTTTCATCTCGTTACCAACTTGATTCGTGGAATACCCAGAACTGCTTTGATCTCACTAGTATACACCATGACTTTTGGTCAAAAGCAACAGAAGCAAGCTCAACTCTGCTCGTCACTAAGGGAATAAATGCGAAAGAGAAATGATTTTGTACCCACAAGGAGTGCGCCTAGGTTGCTCTTCTGGCACTGAACTGTAATCCACTTCATTCCCATGGGTACAATCAATATCCTCCCCGTGTTTTATTATGCAAGGATAATGTGCTCCCCAGGATATTTCGAACGGGTTCGCTTTCTCGTCCCTCTCTCTCTCTCTCTCTCTCTCTCTCTCTCACTTTCTATCTTCATAGCATATTCTTGGCGAATCTTAACTAGGGATTCCACTTTCATGAATAATCAATAGCAAACACCGTTGATTTATGAACGGGTCCTTATTAAATTGTCAATTCATATTGACAACGTCATCTTCCCTCACAACAGCCTTTTCCCCTTTCCCACCTTCAAGTCAACCTTCTGCTCTCTCAGCTTGTGTGTAGCTCAATGCCCAATGTTCCAGGGACTCAAGTGGAACAACTCCTTTCAACAACGTGATCTTACAACGCTCCATCCATGACATCACATTAAATGGGCCAGCCAGCGTGAAAGAGCACTGCACAAGATTTCAATCCATCACCAAGCTGACTTAACTGAACCCCTTTTTTTCTCAGAGAGCATTCAAACCGATTCCTTGGCCAGAGGAATCTCCAGAATGTCGTGGACTCGATATTGTCGCATTTTATTTGATCCCTAAAGATAGTCGCTTGCTCAGCAAGCTGGTTGTGTGTTCCCTACCTCATCTCCGATAAATGACCGCACAAAGAGCATGGATTGCTCAAGAGCATACGACGGATTGGAACACGTATCCAGGATCAAAGCTCCCAACGAGATATCCGGTAAGAGGTGTCTGTCTTTGTTGATTTGGTCCAAAGCATATAGCATGGCCTCCATGCGCTGAAAATGGAAATGGAACGGAGAATTAGGAAAGCATTTGCCTCAAATAAACATCATAATGCCAACCGAGTAGGCGTCTTTGAAGTAAAAAAAAAAGACTCATCGAGTTGGTTATGGGATTGGGTCTAATTTGGTGGACTTGATGGAGACCATCCAATGAGTCTGTAAGTAGTGTTCAATTCTGTGTGGCTGTCTCTGAACCTCATCTTGTTATCAAACCTACATGAAAACACACTGTGGTGTTTGGTTAGAACCTGTCGTATGCATGTTCCCGTCCTTCACACCCATTATTCACTCACTTTGGTTTGTGTGGCTCATTCACAGAGACAAAACAAGAGGAACACCATAACCAGCCAAGCTATTTACTCTCGAGGAAATCGCATGTTCCAATGTTCTCGTGGGGAAAAAGGCTCAGAAAATGTGTGTTAGGAGATGTGGAACGGCACACAATGGTCCTCGAAAGGAAAAGATAAATGCCTCCCCACAAGATCAATTGAAGAAAGTCATCAATTTGTAAATTTACGAGATGCGGCGGTCTTGTTAGCGGGCAATTTTGAGGCCATTGGCTCATTTGGACAACCATAAATCCTGTTCCAGGTCCTGTCCTTCCTCATCTTCAGAGGTCCAACAAAAAACAAGGTGAGTGGCATCCCCCCCAGTTCAACAAAGCTACAATACTCTCTCCGCAGTACGTATCAACGTTGGGAAGTACACACAATACAATACCAGGAACCGGGAACACGTGTAAGAAGTAGGAAGTTCGGAAGTCGGGACAAGTGCACTTAATACCATTATGACAAATCTTACAAGGCCAAACCAAGTTTTGTGCCTTTGCTCGATTCCTTGCCTGGTCCTACTGCTATTAACACTACAGTACTTCTGGTAGTTCTCCTCGTATTTGGGAACGAGAAGTGTCGCCTTTCCGGGGCGCCCCGTTTGGCCCAGACGCACTCTATCCTTGACATATGACAAATGAGTTCCTTTTTTGGGGCAATCAAGTAAGTTCCCGTTCCTTTTCTCCTCGGGACCACTCCCGTTGCTACAATTTTATCACTATTAGCAGCCACTTAGTAGGTTTTCAGACAAATCTCGGCAACCAATGGAAAGTTGTCGCCGCGAGAAGGGCACACTTTCAAACGTCAGTTTCAAGACCGAGAAACGAAGGGGAACCAAGTAGAGAATACATTAAGAATCGAGATCCTCCAATGGTACTTTTCTTTTTGAGGAGGCGTGGTGGTGATAACCACGAGCTTTAATTTCATTTCGAGACCACTCTAAGGGTGTCTTCCATCGGAACCAATTGGGTGATGATCAATTCGAACGAAGGGAGCTTAACTTTTGAAAGGTGGCTTAAATATTTTTTCGGGACTTTGGATGGGATGGGAGGAGGCCATCTTGATCCAATTATCATAAATTACATAAGATCCTTAGGATGAACAACCAATCACTTTTGGAAGACAGGCCATGTGTCTTAAGTGGATTATCGGAAAAGTGAGCCCTATGAGATTTCCGAGTGGAATCCCATCTCCTATCACCCCAAGAACATGGCCTTCTAACCTGTTCAAGCTCAAAGATTCTCGGTTCATTTGGTCACCTCCATGAGCAACTTCAAATGATTCATAACTCGAGCTCGAGCAAAGAGTGACTTTTCCTCGTTTTCCTCTGCATCGTCCTCCTGCCATTCATCAATCCTACCCGCATGGGGATCCAATTCATCCTTGTATACGGGATCGATCGTAAGAAAAAAAGCTGAAAAGTTCAGCATCCGCATGGAGTGAGTGAGTGTGTGCGCACACTGAGCTGCCAAATCTTTGTCAGACATCCATCTATCCCCGTTTTTGGTGATGGACAGGTGAGTAAGATCACTTGCCTGCAGTTTGGTTGGAGGATCGTAGTCTGGATGGATGTTTTCCCCCCCCCTTGTTCCAAAGATTGGACCAAATATTTACCCTGCGCTTACAGGATTATTGATGAAGGGAGTAATCAAGGTTGTTGAGTTGATACACCTATCCGTGAAAGATGCAACTAGTAGGCAAGCATGGACCGTGATTGGATCAAAATCAATGAACTGGATGGTTCCTTCAACGATCCTTTGAAAACTCCCACGGAATTGTTAAGTTCTCTCCAAGTGAACAAATGTTAGAAGGCATTCCGGATGTGTCTCAAGAGCATCGAGCTTGGTCTCGTGGGAAACTTCAGAGACAGACCTTCACTGAGATTGGAACAAAGAAAGTCAGACACCGCATTGACCAGAAACCGCAAGGATTTTATTTACACTACTTTCATTGCCTTGTCAGTCTTGCGGTACTTGTGGATTTCTGGAACAGAAATCGTTGGAAACACTGACATATACGATAGCATAATAGGAAGGGGCTAATAATAATATCTGGGACGTGGTTTGCTAACGAAACAAATACAAAAGTAAAATACTATGCATTGTGAGATTCCAAACCTCATTGAAAGCACCCAAGGCTGTTTCATCAAAAATCAAATATGATTAATAACATGCGTGAATTTTTGCTCCATGGTTGCGGTTTCAAAATCTACTTATCATTTTCAATGTATGAATTTTCCTGAAGAGGACAAATATTTGGCATTTAAACCGACTTTGAAAACTCAGTTGAATTGTTGTGGGCCGTAACCGAAAACCGGATGCCTTTTTAAGAGCATTTTAAAAGTTATTCCAAAGCACATTTAGGCGTGCTCTGGGCTTTTTATCAATAAGGGGCTTTTCATCACAATGGAAGCGAATAAAATCACTTCTTTTTATGAGTACTGAAGGCATTTATTTGCATTATGACCCCCTAAAAGGAATTCGCTTGGAACATGCCAAGTTTCGTTTGTTCCGATTGAATCCACGTCAGTTTATTTGAAACCTCAATATCGATAGATAGATAGATATATTTATTAAGGGCTCACGGTTAGTTAAAATAAAAGAGTTTCGAAAAAAGGAGATAAAACATAATGAAGAAGATGTGAGAACCCTAGGACTCCCCAAAAACGTTAGGTTTGTTTTCATGGGGAGCCTTGACTAGAAATGTCACTTTGGTCTCGGATCAGCCAGAGATTCCCACCCTGAAAGCTCGTCCTTCTTTTTCCTGCATTCAAGCTCGACAAGGGTCACCAGGATGTCTGAAGAACTGTAAATGGCCTAAGCACAAGCATAGCAATTGGTAGCTTTACAATTGGATATCGGAAAGAGAGTCACGACACTGTCACCCTACTTCAAGTAAACTGGAACAAATCGATCCTTCTAAATTCCGACGATGGCGAACAAACTTTTGAAAGCCAATTCAAAGTCTACTGGAAACCATATGGTTTTTTCCTGATGTAACAATGAGCTCTTTAGGAGAAGGTATATCGATATGTAGCCATCTCAAAGTGCCAAACCTGAAAAGCCTCATTGGTATGCAAGTAATGAAGCCCCAATGGAAATCAGAATAATATTGGCTTTTGATCTCAACAAAGGGTAGATGGCGTGCTTACGTTGCAAATATGATAATGCCAGTCAAGAGAGGAAACAGAATCCGATAGCATTGGAAAACCATTAAACAGACTTGAATACCAAATCAAGTCTCGAGAAAAGTGCTCACGGTCAAAAGGCTTTGGGAACGATCGAGGAGGGTTGTGTTCCAATAACATCGCAGAGATCCGAAAAATGCATTTGCTCAAAAAAAAGAGATTTCGTTGCAACTACATTTCTATATACACAGAAATGTCACTCCCAAATTGTTCGTGATTCAACAAGCTTGCACTGTGTGTGCAATGGGATTGGACATTGAGCACAGGGAGTTACGTGATTTAAAACTGGAATTTGCGATTTCAGGGAGTCAGTGGCGGAATTGCTCTCTCAACTGCTTTGCTCGAACAAGAGCAATGCATAAAGAATCAAGTCACCTGGCACTCTTGCTGCGGGACTGCTGAAATGAGCTCAAAACAAATCTCTACTGACCTAACTGGAGTGACGTTTCTGTCTATATAGAACTGTAACTGCAACCATTGGTATTTTATTTTGTAGCTACTGACCTGTTAGTGAGTCAAGCACTTATTGATCATTCTAAATTGATTAGTTCATTTAAGCAATACCTGAGGTTTTCTTGCTCAAATTCAAAAGTTCAAGGTCGATTCAGTATTTGAAATGGGGGAATACTTTTCTCAACAAATTTTCATTCCAATTTTCAAAGCTAAATTATGCCCTCCATTGGAGAGTCAATGTTGACCAGTCTCTTCCTAACTCTAAAGTCAAACTTCTACTTTCTATTCAGCCTCTTATAGATTTGTACCTTTACAATAAGTTAACTTATAAACTCCCTTCATACTCATGTGGATACATGCTGAAAACTTGACTCCAGCTCATCTTAAACACTCAGTGAGAACCATTTCTACCTTTAAAAGCCTCACTGCTCTCTAGCTTCCACACTGTTGTTCCCAATTATGGTCCGAATGTTGGAGGGATCTCATTGCATACTCCACTGGGTGCGTACGTATGTTAAACCTGACTAGGCACGTACATGTACTACGAACGAAGGTCCATACACTATTGTACGTCTAAACTGGGCCAGTGGGTCCAAGCTCACACCCAAAGCTACCTAGTAGATATATTGTAATGTTCATCTTATCCCTTTCCCATCTCACATGAAGAGGCAATTACTCATGCAGGATATTAGGATTACTTATGTGTGCCCCCGTGCTTCCCTCTATACAGGGATAGGCGCAATTATGTGTGAAGATATCTTTGGTGTTATAATCAGTTACCTGGTGAATCGGAAGAAACGGAAGAGCAAACCATGTCCGTAAATTGGAAATGGTTGATCTCACCAAAAATGAACAGAATTCAAAAGTAATAAAGGTACATGTGTTGTTTTCCTCCTCACCACGTTTTCGATTTTATCTAAATTCCGGAGAGAAAGATAATTTGTTGTCACGAACGCTCTGTTTTCAAAAATAACCCTGCACAGGAAAAATCGTCGTCGCCTTTATTATTGAACTTATGGGAAATTGCTTTTTCTGACTCTTGAAGCCATATGCAATAAAAGTGAGGTTCAAATATGGTTTTATTCACGAGTTTTCCACACCCGATATAATCATCAAATTGCATTTGTCGTTAAATAAGAAACATGTGCGACCAGACTTGCAATTTAGTGCAATACATTTATTTATAAATGAGAAAATCTAATATTTGTTTAATTGATCTTTGATCTGCCCTGATTATACTTTCAAGTAGTGTAACCTTTTCAAATTTTGGGTCAATTTTTTTCTTGGCTCGCAGCCCATTTTTGGGAACAAATTCATTTTTGACGTTTCCTACTTTTATGACAAATATCTGTTTCAAGTGTATCTCAAGTCTCAAACTCGTGTGAAAATCTCTGGTTATGTTTTTTTACGATTGAAATTATGGACGAGTAAAATTGGCGAACCCTGTACCACCACTATTTTGCCGGCTTAAAAGCGGGAATCTGAATTCGGGCAAATCCTCGTTTATCGGAGAGTAATATTCTTCGGATGAGACTTATTGAGAAAAACAGAAATCGATCTCAAAACCATCAAACTTTTTGTGCAGTTGTGACGGGGACTGATCTTGAACTATCTTTCTTTCTTTCAATGGAAAAAAGAGTTCAAAGTCAACTGGACCTCTAAGAATGGCATTGAGGGGTTCCTTTTGGCAATTTTAAAAGTGCGTTTCATGATTAAGAGTCACGAAAGTGGCACAAACCACATGCTTGAGATGAATGCATGCATGGATGGTTGGATGGTTTGATAACTTCTTGCTCTGTTGGCTTGGGTTCCTAAAGGAGTGTTTTCGAGATCGACGAGACATCGCTCTTGGAAACATCAAGATTAGTCATAATAATAGTATTTCTTGAGCCTCTGGTAAAGCCCACATCATCATATATTATGATTTACTATTCGTGGTATTATTATGACTGTACGTCTATGATCCTCATCCATCCTCGTTTCGATAGATCGCGGGACTAATCTCAATATACGACTACTTCCTGAACCTAGTTTGACCTTCAAAGCTGTATTTACAATGGCCTTTTTTCAACTTAGTTGCCAACCAAAGCGATAAAGCGGGATATGAATGGGAAATATGTTTTTGACTCGGTTGGAAATGGCTCCTCAACGATGCGATTTATTCTCATCAGCGAGAGAACGTAAACAAGCTCCTCCAGATTTTGCATTCCATCCGAAAAATGCCCAGGATTTGAAGAGGTTGGGTTGGGCATCATCATGGTCGTGGTGGCCTTAGATGGCGCATACATTCTGAAGAACGAAGGTCGAGTTTGTCGTTGTCGTCGTCTCTTCATCATCATGATGATGATCTTGATGCAAGAGTGCGGGCAATGAGTGTCGAGAAGGCCGATGGATGGATGCTTTTAGCGAATCAATTGGATGGCTCACCACTGCAAAATGCAGAATGAGCCCCATCACCTGGGTGGTTCAGATACAGATCCTTCGAACAGGCAGCCTCTTCACCTCCTATTTCCATTCCAGCTCTTCGCAAGACAAACAAGCTCCCCACGGAGATGAGAAAAGGCCATTCTCCTTCAAAAGTAAAGCAAGGAACTCACATCTACCGCTGGTGAACCTACTCCGTACTTGGTTGGAGCTCTTGAATAGCTAGCTAGTAAGCTCTCGTCATCTACTCTTTCTTCGTCTCTTCGTTCTTCCCTAGTTTCATTTTCATTTATCCTAACTCCAATGACATTACTTCCAATTCCTCCGGTTCTTTGCGGACTTGGAGGGGATTTTAGGAAGTGATGGTTATGGTTGGTGGTGCAGCACACTCCCGAAAAGGCTTGCTTTTGGTGAGAGAGAGAAAAGGAAGAGGAGAAGCAGCAGCTAGGGGAAAAATGATGTTTTTCTTCGTAGAGGAAATGATCATACCTCTTCATTTAGAGAATGGTTTTACTGCCAATACATCATCACCAGGGTTAGACCGACCTGGACGGAGGCGAGCAAATGGACCTTGGAGATGAACCATCACCAACAACCATCCTACCAAGGAGCACAAAGAGTACCAACCAAAACTCTTGCATTGGGAAGAGGAAGCGAAATTTGTGGTCACCACTGGTCTTGCTTGATTGGACTCTGCCAAGCATTTCAAATTATCAAAAAACGGCCTTGAATAGTAAAGGTTGCTTCGACGATTATTGTGCCTCCTAATGGTGGGAATATCCCTTTGTAATTCATGGGGAGCTAACACGATTGATATTTGTCATGAATGTTAAAAAATGATAGAGCTACTAAGGTTGAATCATTCATTTAGGGAAACGACCTCTTTAAAGGTCAATTGACTGACCGACCAAGGCCACTACGTAGAATCATTTTCCATTTGCAGCATATGAACCATTTCCAAAACATTTACAAAAAGACTTGAGGTACAATTTGGGTGAATTTACGTTCTCCTTCTTCTTAATTTTGACTTAGAAGACACAACAAAATAGATGCAAGTACCAACAGAGCATCCAAGCCTTGTTGTTTGAAACCATTTCGTTGATTGCCGGCCGAAAAAACACCTTTTTGACCAGTTTTTGAAAGTTGCTCCGATAATGGATTTTCTTTTCTGTCCTTTTTCGTCCTCTGTTAACTCAGGGTTGCCAATTCTACGTTTCTCTCCCAATAAGATAATTGTCTCACCTTGGTTCTTCGATACTCATGATAATATGCCTTGCCTTGGCCAATCCATTTTTGACAGTTTATCAAGCAAGGCCTGTCTAATCTATAGTTTTTGCTGACGGGAAACTCTGTTCTATTCTTTCTCTTGAAAAAATAAGGGAACAGTTTTTTCTCACAATAGGACCAAAGGTGTTCCTCCCTCTCTCTAAAGGCCATCTATCTACTACTGTAGAAGGCAAGCATGCCGTTTGTTCCAAAACGAAACCAAAGAAAGTCGTTTCTCTCTTTTCGAGAGGACAGACAACAAAATCGATTCAATGAACCCTAAAGGCATTACCAACGTTCTCCCACCAAAAATAATGCTTCCCACGATTCGTACAAACACGATCCTTGCCAATTTATTGTCAAAACGATTCAAATTTCGCACATTCCTTTTCAATTCATCGTGAATTATGGTAGCGTTTCTTGGTAACTAAACTATTGCAAATTCTGAATGAGCAACGTACGTACCAAATTCCAATCATGGCTCAAAATCAGATGAAAATCGCAATCTCAGTCTCACAAAGTTTCTGGTTTTGACATTTCTGACTTGGCAAAACTATTATCAAAATCAACATTATCAGAATGCAGATTACATAGAAAAGAGACAAAAGTTTTACGGCCGTTTGGGCAGAGAATGTTATAGATAAAATTGCAATTGCAGTTTCTTTAAAGTAAAAACTCAAATGTTAATCTCTGTGCATTGATTGTTACATCGGGAATGATATTCATATCAAGAGATCCTATACCTAAGCTTGACACGATTATCTTTATTCTTAAGTCTTAATCAAAGTAAGATGTAATTGTTTCCATACGAAACGACAAGTGACGACTGAGCATTTAAAACCAGTTGAGACTAGAGCAATATTATAATAAAAGTGTGCGCATAGCAACGATTGGTCCCATTTAGGAACATTGTTTGTACTGGATTTGAGAAGAAGGGAAGTACTTTTCAAAAAACCCAAAGAAAAAAGTATTGGAACATATCCCTCTTAAAGACAAATTGGACCACAGTTTAGACTTCCAAAAATTTGAAAGGTTTACTAAGGGTAAAACAGTGTGCAAAAAGTTTTTTCTGTACGTTTAATCAAGTCTTATTTTCTAATTCTTTAAACCAATGAGGATTTTTCCTTTTCCTTTCATTTAAAATGCTTTAAATGTCAAGTTGATTTTAATTTTCGGAAAAAAAAGAAATCAAAAAACTCATCATCGAATTTGGACTTAAAGACATGGCACCAACAGTTTGTATGTCTAGCATCATTTTTTTTGTCATTTACGTATAGTATATTGAGAATATAACTAAGTTCCTTTCTTTGATTTTGCCTCCATCTAAATACCTGGACAATCGTTCAAATGGTTCCAAAATAGACTTAAAGTGGCGTTAAGAAATATAGTCAAATACGACGATGTATCAAGCGTGATACATCGCTACACTAATTCGTTTTTAAAGAACGATGTATTAAGTTTATGGCTGGTCAACTCATCCATTTCTCAAGTGTTTCATGTCAAATGTAATGATTAAGTAAAAAAAAAAAGGACGTAATCAAAAAATTCCAATTTACACAAAATAGGAGAGACATTTTCTCAACGAATAAACCCTGGTTAAGAGTACTTGAAAGAAAATGTGTAATAATGTACGCTCATTGGCATGCTAAACCCAGCATGGATGGTTCCGATTTAGTTTCTAACTCGATATTATTATGAGAAAGGAACTTGACCATTTCTTTGGGTAAAAGACACAATCATTCAACATGATTCAAACAAGTGCCCATTGCGTGTGAGACTAGGTTTTGCCAATTGGACAACCAAAACTTGGAGAGGAAACACCTGAAGCGATGGAGTTCCACACTCCTCTACAAACACTCTTCGTTCTGTTCCAAAATTGCCATCACGAGATCCGTCGGTAATTGATCGATTCTTGGAAGTCTCTGATGCCCAACCATATTCATATTACATGCATTAATTCCATCGTTTAAGATGTCCATTGCTTTTAGGCATCTCTCGGGATGAGACTCGGCTCAGCTGACCAATAGAGAAGGAACAGTTTTTTGAGGACTTGCATGTCAAGTAGGGATAAAATGGGCTTGACCCTGCTCAAGAATTTGGACTTGCAGCAACAGAAACGGACTTCCCGTTCTGCTTTGTGGAAGGGATGTCTCTCAATTTTCGAGGCCTCATCACGTGCGAGCAACTGAAGTAAATCCACCTTTTTCTCATTCGGTGGCCTCCCATTCAATTCATCCCAACTCACCAGTTGGTTGGTTGGTCCATGAAGATTGCCACGGGTGCCAAAAGAGAAGAGGTGAAAGAATTTGTGGTTGGCATTGAGCATCTATGCCGAGAGTAAATCCCCACAAAGGACACTCCCGACAAACATATTTGGCCAATGGAACCAAAATTCGGTGCTCGAGTCAAGTTCACATGAAGTGTGGCGGACAATCCAGGATCCCGAAGCTGGTCTCGAGATTTCCTCGAATTTGCCCAAAAAACGACCTTTGGTCCATTTCAACTTGAGGTCACCGACGGACACAAACGAGAATGTGAGTGGTAAACAAAAAGCAAGTGGTCGTTTTTTATGTTGTTTTCATTACTTGAGTATGTTCCAACGGCTTTTTCCCACTCTATGAAGCGTGACTCGAGTTCATCCAATGGATCCATGCTGTTCCAACTTCCAGTGATGCCAAACGGTTGATCCACTACAACTGTTCCCGAGAGTCCGCATGTAACTAATGATAGAGCATGGCCTTTACTCTTGCATTACAACAGAGTTAAAACATGAATGGAATGGGGAGAATGAGGAAAAAGAGGTAATGCAGTAGATGTCACGAGATCCACTGAGGTTCTGTCCTCCAATTTCCGATAACCAAACTTGCACGGACTGGTCATAACTACTGCCAGTTCTCCAAAGTGGTAGTTTATGGCCGTTGGAACGAATAAAATGACACTCGTTTCGAATTGAAATTGTCCACCCATGGAAATGTGATGGGGATCCAATCGATCCTTGATGTGAGTCAGAACTAGCTCAAGGTAAAACACGAGCTGAGAAAGTCTCGATACCGGAACAGACAGGTTTCAAAGGGCTGATTGTCAGAGTACGAAAATGGGATCTTTGTTTAGGATAACGGAGGCTTAAAGGGTCCTTGCTGACTCTTTGAAGGGTGACAAATCAGTCAAAAAGAGATAAAACGACGCTAAAGCTAAGGAAGGCCACACGTCTGATGAACTTTTCTTTATTAGATACCGTACAATAGAGAGTGGAAAGTGCTTGAGATCCAGCATCAAGTAAACATGGTCTCTGATGTTGATTGCTTATTTTTGGACCATAGAGCATGAGCTCTTGAGAAGTTTCGAGGCCTAAATGTGCACATCTTCACCTCGATGGGCATCAAGGTCAGCGTTTCTCAAAAGTGTCCCGTGGGAACAAAAAGAGGTACGAAGAAGCCCTTGGATACGAAATTTTACGATCGAATATTTGAACTAGTGTTATTTCTTATTATATAAAGTTTCAAGAGTTGCTTTGTCCTTGTAAATGTTCTTAGTGACAAAAAATATGAACCGCCGACATCCGTATGAACAAAACTTGTCAGTTGACCAATAACGTTGCTAATCGGACAAAAAAGGTTGTTTGACCCTAAAAATTAAGAGGTTTTCAACGGTGGAGCCAGTTGGATCAGTACCATTCGAGAAAAAGGGGTCAGATTAAAAAGCTCATTATTTGAATTTTGCTAGGTCGACAATTGACTCAAGAAAGTAAAGTTCATTCACATTGAAGCCCTAATGGTAAGTTATTATTCTCAATTACTGTATTTTACGTTACGACACGGACGAAGAATGCTTAAAGATAGTTGTTACAAGCCAAAAGATCCACTAACCTCAAAGGATGTAATTATCATTACTTCCTCAAACACCACCAAAGTAGCTCTAATAGAGTGTCTTTAGTCTCTTTCAGTTTCATTCGGAACTGAAGAATTCCCCTTCACGTTCAGGCCAATAACAATAATTCATAGCCAATAATAACAGAGCTCCATTTCACAAACACACTCACCCGCCAAGCTCATTTGTAGTGAAGTATGATCACTTTATCCGAAACGTTAGTAATTCATTCTTACCTGGATCCCTTTCTCTTCCTTGATGGCTCCACAAGGTTTTTCCTTCTTAGTGATATTATGCTCGTGCATCGGGAACAATCCTCCCAAGATGATATCTCCCGTCACATAGGCCGTGTGCTTCTCTTCAACGAGATCTTCCCCACGTGCCAAGGTCGTCGTCATCATCATGAGAAGTAAGGCTGAGAAGGCCGCCAACCGGTGTTGACCCCAAGTTGACTGGGTCATCATCCGGCCCATTGGATTTGACGGCGGACACAGCCTCATGTGAAGAAGCATGGGGCTTTCGGGACCATTTCTAAAAGTCGTCGAGCAAAAAGAAAAGAAGCACGTTAGGCTTTTAATGGTCTCTAGTTAGAGCCTTGCCTTGGACTATTTATTGACCAACCCACACTCTGGATTTCGTCACATTTCTTTGCACATAAAAGCCGGGAAGCATGTAGACCAATTATGAATCAATTCTTTTCCTCGTTTGAAGCTTGTTTTTCGTAATTTGAGACAAAGCAAATATTACTTCATTGATTTGACCCCAAGAATTCGAATCATTTGTGTTGGCTTTGGCAGTTTTTGGAATAAATCACAAATCCTCGAGTGCATTGACAACGACTTTTTCAACTTGTAATTTCAGACCATGTTTATAACAAAAAAATAGTGTAGATGAAAAATGTCAAGTCTGATTCAATAATACAAATCCCCTGCTCTTTAAGTAAGCAATAGTAATTTTCTCATTCCCACGTACTATAAGAAAATAATCATGACCGGCTTAATAATTCCCAGAGGCAAGATCGTCGATTGTTCGTTCAATTGTCTACTTGGAGATTGAAGACATTCACAACATTTGTAAGCTAACTTGTTATGTAAATTCCTCGTGTACGCCTTTGTCACTTAACGTTATTCAACAACTTTGGCATCCTATCGAAAGAAGTTTTTGTCACGTGGAATGTACCACGACAAATCGTCTTTTTTTGTCGTACTATCGACATTCGGAAATGTGCATTGTCACTTTTTTGTGCTCGAGGACAGAATCTGCAGATAAGTCTCTGTTATCTCTGAGGAATCTATTACAGACCTCGAATACACGTGCCTAATCTAGACGGGAACAACCTGCTAGATGGTGAAAAAATTGGGAGCTTCCAATAATCGAGTCGGCCTTCACGTGCAAAACAGTACTATACTTCATCAATCGGATCCGACAGTGTCAAGATTTTCGTTGACCATTGTTGCACCATTAGAAAGGCCGATAAAAGGAATTGAGCCCCAAGAGGTTGTGGGTGGTTCCAAGGAGGACCCATTCAATCCCACCCAAAGGGATCGTCTTATGTTAAGCTGCTTTTTAGCCAAGGAGCCTGAAGGAACGAACCAACCAACCAACCAACCAAAGAAAGGTATCTTGGAGTGTTGTCATCGTGTGTCAAGACTCAAGATCCATGGCCTAAACTTTTATATATGGGTACAAAGGTTGCGTTGCAAAGCCTGTCGTACTCACTACTACGCAAGCCTCGGAGACTTTCGTGAAGACTTTCAAAACTTTGGGTGAGAAGGGGACAATGGAACAACGGAAACAATAAATTGCGGCAATCCTGTCGTCCAAAGCAATTGCTTTTCAGCAAATAACGCGTCCTGTGCCTTCGAGGGTGGTTCGTTCGTACTGGATTTTTATGGGAAATAAAATCACCTCGATCGACTTCAATCAATTGAAGATCCAAGCGATTTTTGAAGGAGAGAATGAGCGAGACAGAAAAGAAAGATCATGGAATAATATAATGTCCGTGGCGAAAGCACTCCCAGTTTGCCCTAGGCCTACTCTCAGGCCTACCCATTGGACCAGTACAAATCATTCGATCTCTCATCGAGATAAAAGCCAATAGTGCTCGAGATTCCGCCCCTGACTTCTGTTGTGATTCCTTGTTTGAAGGCCTCTTTGAAGTTTCAAAAAGCGAGTCTTCTCCCTCGACTTTTAAATCTACTCGAGCAACAAAGGTCTCTTGTCCTGTTCTCGGATAATTTTTCCTTCAAAAGAGACACTTGACACTTTTCTGAACCATCTATCTCGACTTGTCTTACAGATGTCACCCTCAATTGAGGATCCCCTCAAAGATTGTGTTTCATCATCGTGGTCCAACGAGATAATCTCGACTCCATGTTGGTACAAGAATAGGCTTAAGGGAAACTTTTCAAACCAACCGAGCGTGTTCCAGGTGGCATTTTGTGTTGAGGAACAGTCCCCCCCAGACCCCCAACACAAAATCCGTAATTCTGCTGAGCTCTGGCTTTGGTCTCCAATTACAAATGCAGTATTGCTGACCAATCGAGTGGCAATTGGAGAAGATAATTAGGAGACCGAGCAAAAGATCGAGTCAGCATGATCTTTATTTGAGTGGGAACACTCAGTGGGTGGGTGGATGGAGTTTGGGTCCATGATTATTGATAAACCTTGAGGGCGTCGTTGGAGTCGACCATGGAAGATGAGGTCGAATAATAGGCCTAAATGGAGTGAGTCTCCGTCAGCTGTGCTCACTCGCCTTTCAGAATTCCGCTCAGGCTCGTAAGGAAAGCAAAGCAAAAAAGAGGAAACAAAACACGGGTGCTCATAAATATTCATCCGTATAATACCCTCTTTCTACCCTCATCCTTGAGCTTGAGGGGCCTTTCAAAATTGGTCCATTTCCTCTGTTCTCCCATCGTCAAGCACAAACATGAGCAGCAATGAACGTTATGTGCAATTAAACAAGGGACTTGCCTAAATAAAGCTACTAATACTGTCACCAAGAACGTATTACTCGTCTGTTTGAGATCAAAGGAGGAAGGAGCAATGTACATTGGAACAAATTGACAGACTATGACTATTGATTTCCTTTCTTTTTTCCCTCAAACTTATATATCTATCCCTTTAGCAATGGGCAGAGTGGTGATATTGCTATTGCCTCCAATATTTGTGCCTGTAATAAATCATTTTAACAATGTTTTAAGGGCCAATTTGATTTCAATTGTCCAAAAAGAAGCTTTCAGGGTTAAGTAAGTAAATAATAGAGAGCAAACGGACGTTCTCCAACTTGAAAAAATGAATTAGAAAATACTACTACTGATTGCTTCAGTATGGTCTCCTGTTAAGAGCTCCTTCTATTCTACTAGATTGGTTCTTGGATCAATTCGTTGCCATTCCGATTCGCTTTTCTCACTCTCGTCTTTATTGGCAAGAAAGCGAAACAACTTGACTGAAAGGGTTGATTGGCCCATTTGTGGAAATACTCTGAATTCCCCCAAAAATATGTGGGCATACACCCAGAAGGGAGATGAAAGGTAGACCAAGAAATGTCGGCGCCTCTCTGAACCCAAATGGCACAGATTTAGAAAAGACTCCAGGGATCTCATAAATTTCCCTTGTCCGTTCCCCTTCCCTGTTTTTTCAGGCAACGGGAATTATTCCCCCACCAAGATGCATCTTGGTCTCGGCCTCGACAACTAAGACAGCAACTAAACCCGGGGGCTTGACAGGGGTTCTTCGTGGACTTCGGCCTTAGAGTACAAGTGCACCCAAATTCTCCTAGCTCAAATTTCGAGTTTCAAATGAAACTCAAGGGTAACATAAGACTAAGTATTGCAAGAACCACGCATTTGTTTCGGTGGGTTCAAGACTAAAGAGGAAAGTACTCCTCAGGGGCTGTGACAATGCAGGGTGCGTCACATGAATTATGACCACATCGATGATGGATGATTCTTGAAATTTGAACTCACACTTTTGGTGCCAAAAGGTGTGTGCTGAACTTGAAAGTTGTAACCATTCAAAAGCTACACATGGTAATTAGTGTAAAAAGCATGGTAAGGCGGGTCCAGTCAGAAAGGAAAGTCCATTGGCTTTGTCGAAAAGGCAATTTGAACCCATTTCATAACCGAAAGAATTATACTTCAAAGGATCCATTAATAACACAGGAATGGTACCAATTAGCTGGAACTTGGCCAACCAATCATAACATACCGGTGGCCCTTTTAAAAGAGAACTACAGAGAAGGAGTGAAAGCTCGCTTTGATGGTTGTTTCAAGCAACCTGAGCGATAAGGAAAATGAGTTTTGAGTACGGCCCAACCGTCCAGATTGGTCCAAAAAACTTGATGACTGATGAGCGGTTCCACGTTTCACCTGCCAGAAGGCCAGATTTCCCCCAGGCTCTCCAGATTTCTACCATATCCTTCGGTCTGTGCGTGGCTCTAACCAGTTGGGAAAGTTCAGCTAGGGTATGAAGATTTTTTTACGTCCCCCTCACGCGATGGAGAGCATCACCACAACCAGCACTGATGCTTTGATGAGTAAATTTGGTCCAATGGACCAGAAAGTTTTTCCTCCTTCCTCGTAGTATTCTGACTTGGTTCTGGACCCAGTGTATGTGTGTGCATTGTGGATTCCGGATTTGCAGAGGAAGCTGTGAAAGCAAACATGTATGCAAATTGACACCGAGCTCTAAATGAGGCCAAGTGGACTTGTCTTTTGCGGCCGACTCAAAGGCCCACTCAACACTAGAAGGAATTAGTGTTGGAAGGGAGCCCTCTAAGCACACAGCTTCCTACTTTCTTGTAGTGAAATGCAATTGGATTGGCTAGAGGAATGGAGTATTGTTGGTGGGGTTTCGGCCTTGTCCGTGTTGAAATGTGAGTGTGTTCGGAGGGCAGACTCTACTTGGATATGGATGAAGGAAGATGTTCATCCTTACCACAAGAATGATGAACGTGCAATGATTGCAGGACAGGAGACTGAGCTTGAGCCTGAATCCCCTACGGCATTCAACAAAGTGCCACAGAAAACTTGTTGGGGCATTTAATTTCCAGAGATTTCATCCTCAAAGTTGTCTCGAGGCCCAGGTGCTTCACTTGTTGTCCAACTCCTTGGAAGTTTTGCATTGTCCAAGAGACCAAGAGAGCTGAAGATTGATGCTGCAAGAGTTGCCAAACCGCTTCCAGCATGCAATCGTCTCGGGAATAAAAGAGCACAATGATAAAACTACACACAGGTACACACTAGTTTATCCTTCGCTCGCTGTCTTGCACTTTGTGCCAGGAAATTGAGATGCTTTTGGGGGATGCGTTTCATTACGTTATTTGCATGCTTTCTTAACCTCTTCAATTCCGCTTATGAAGTATTTAGCCAGATATTTGGGAGTCAAGCGTGACATTGGATCTAGAAACTAAAATGAGGAACTCTAACGTGTTCCATAGGGTAAACGGTTTCAGATCTCATAAAAATAGGTGCAATCATTTCATTTAATGTTTATTTGCCTTTAATGTTTAATAAGATAGAAAAGCAATTAAAATTATAAATCTAGATTCAAATATGGGTAGCAAAATAAAGGGATTCCCAGGTTTTGCTAGTGATGTATAACTTGACGTTTAAATGAAGACCTTTTGAATTACTAAAACATAAGACCCTCGAGAATCAAGTTAATTGCGTCTGAGAGCATCAATCAAAAAGGTTTGCAGCCAGGCAAAACTTTAGATTTACGCTTAGCTACTTTCTGACGTTTCACACGTTAGAAATGTGGGCCAAAGAGAAATGCTTCTAATCTTTTCATTCGCAAAGTCTCCAACAGAATGAAAAACGTCAAGTTAAAGATCAACGCGAATCCTCTTTTTAAAAAATGTGAAAGCGTCTTTCTCTGTTACTTTCGAGAATTGATTCTTTTCAGCTATGTTAGAAATTGACCAAATGCATTAGTTTTGCTACGTGTGTAATACCAGCGTGCAGTGTTCTATTAGAAAACATACCTCATAAACAGGGCTCGGAAAAAGTGCAAAATGCATCTTGCATCAAAAATTCCAAATACTCTAAGACTTTTAAAATACCAACAATTCTTTGAAAAGATCTGGAAAAATTACATGTAAAATATATTTTTCGAGCAAAATCCCACAAAATTTCAGTGATCGAGGCAAAAAACGTTGCTGTTTGTTTTGAAAAAAAATAAAAATAAATGCTAATTTTGATTAAAATGTTGAAAAGTTGCATTTTTTTGTGCAAGTTGCATTTAGCAACATTATCCGAGCCCTACTAATCTCTTTACCAGTATACTATCCTTAATTTGACTTCATAAACCTTTTCTTCCTCAACCTCATTGTACATTGAGGATATCCAAAACCTTTACGATGTATTACTTGAGTTGAAAAGTTCAAGGAACATACTTTTTCCGTCGTTGTTAGGAAAAAGAAGAGTCGCTTTACGACAAAGATGAACGATGAGAGGTCTATTCTCAGTCAGTACAATCAGCCTTCTCTGGACGAATTTCGAACTTTTTTCTAATTTGGCTGTCCTAAATACGTTATACGGCATACGTGGAGAACCTACTTTTCTACAGACAAATGAACTTAAAGAAGAAAAACTTCGACACGTCAGGAAGTAAAAAAGTCCCAAACTGAGCCATACCAAGATGAAGAAGTTCCGGAGCTCGTTGGTATATTTACCCAATTTGCACTTCAAACACTAGCTAAAAGAAAAAGAAGAGGAGCGTTCCAATCGAATCAATAGGGCTCCAACGATCTAGTCAAGCCTTAGATGAATGTTTACGCTCTTACGATTGTATGTACTGGTCGGAAAAATAATACAACAGAGTACATTTGGATAGAGTTAAACAACAAACTAAGTTTCAAAAAACAAGAAAATCTGAGGGAAGTGTAAATCATGAGATGGATTCCAGAGTTTAAGGCCTATCTTTTTGTCGCAGTTCGGATTTGCAGGGGAAGAAATTTGAAACCATCCAGTCGTGGACCAAAAGCAAAAGGTTAGATCACCTTGTATCTTTTTGAGTTCCATAAATCAACGGATCAAAACAAGCTTGACATGAAAACAACAAAATCTTTCACACCTTGAAAGAAATGATAACATCCAGTGTGAAACATTTCTCTAACAATTACGTCCTATTCTCTTCTTTATTGGGCTCCCTCGTTCAATTTGTTGACCCAACTCTTCGCCAAGGTTACGTATGTATATTCTGATCCTTTAGCAGATTTTTACAAATTCTTACATGACATTCATGAACAACCCATCTTTCAAGATTCAAAGGTTGTCCAGATCTACCAAAGGTATCGCGTTGGTAGACCATAAATATCAAATGTACACATTATTTTATGAATTATTCATTCAAAGGGAATCCCATTGCTTATCAAGTCTCGACTTTTTCTCACATACTTATGTTTTTCACTCGTGAAAATATAACTGTAATTCAATTCTATTGTAAACAATCAGATATGACGATCCAATTGATGAATTGATTTCAGTAACCTCTGTGTCCCTGTTTTAACCCTGGTGTCTCAAAAAATTCGCCATTTTCACAAGCGGTACAAAAATCTACACCAATGAACCTTGCATTTACACGAGTTACTTGAAGTTTTGGCTAATATTGGCATTGCCGTGAAGGTTAAGGCTGGAATGACAAGGAAGCCTCAACCTTTGAAGGTGAGAATCAAAATCACGAAACCAATTTATGAGACTGGCTCAAATTAATGGACTTCAGGATACTAGAGGTCAAAAAGAAGTAACTTTTCTTATGCATAAGAAATGATTACACCCACATCAAAAACAGACGAATTTAAAAGAGGTCAAAGGATTCAGATAATGAATATGATTTGGCAGGCCCTAATTTTGAAGTGGAGCTAATATTTCGGAAACAAACTTGGAAGGCAAAAACAGCCATTCAATCCGACCATCATATTGAACTTTTCTTCCACGTACTTTGGAAATTTGATCGATCAATCTTCACAATGGTACGATGATTCCACTGGAAGTGACGCCACTTGGTGTCACTTGACATGTCACAAGAGGAACTCGTTCTTTCTTCTTTCATTTATTTGTTGGCAAATGACGCGCCGAGGGACAGAAACAAGTAGAACGAGGAAGAAACGCAATCACGATCAGAGATTGTACAAGATTAATAAATAGGCAGGATTTTAAGCTTGGCGTTTACAAAACTGGTGCTGATTGCGTAAATTCCTTGAGGTATTTCATTTTGAAGTGTTTGAGCCGAAGAGTCAAAATAATGAACCAAAAACCCAGTCAAATTTTCGACTAGATCTCTTGAAAGTATTTTGAAAACAAAACGATTTCCCCTTAAACTGAGATTCTTTGAATTGTAGCTAGGTGAAGAAGAACAATTCAAGAATCGTAATATTATGGTCAAAAAAAAAAACGATCGAGCAAAGCTTGCACTCGATCAGTTGGTGCTACTTCAATCCGTCAAATTTTTTTTTATAAAATTGAAATATAGAAATATTGAAAGATATGAAATTTGATCTACTAATGAGTTACTGTTGGCAGATCTGTACAACACTTGAATAGTGGGTTGGTCAGGAACAGTATTTAAAAATTTGTCCAATCCTGCCTTAAATGCTGTTAGAGGATCAGCTCCCACATATTCCCGACGAAGACTACTTGGTAACAAATTAAACAATGAAGTATCCCGATAAAGAAGAGAGGAGGACTTCATTGATCAAACTAGCCTCGATTCCCTTGGATTTGGAGGTGCTCTCAGAATGCACGTAAAACCTCTACGATCGCTACAATTGATCTCAAAGCCTGGGTTAGGACAGAGCCCATGGATGCATTGCTTTCTATATTATTCTATATTGCAACTGATCAGTAGAACAGTTTCCTTGGAATTGATTACAAACCAGTTTATTGACCGCCTTCTCCTGTTATGAGACTTCCTCCAAGACTGAAGAGGTCAGGTCCAAAATATTATTTCCCTACAACTTACTTTATTGCCCTACAAATCATTGCATTATCCTACCAAATACTTTATTGCCCTATGAGTGAATCACGTCTTTACAAATACATCTCAAACGCACAATTACTTGAATGACTGAAGCCCCATCTCATTGACGGGGAATGATCCAATGAAGTAGTCGTGGTAGGCTTTTATACTAAGGCACTGAGTAGCCAACACACCAACTGATGTACTTGAGGTGAACAGAGCTGGCTCCTAAAACTGGTATTGAGTAGGCAAAGCATGCTATATGGATAGTACAAATATCCATTATTAAACTGATTTTCAGGTTTGAAAAATTGTAATGGAAGTCCCAAAACGGATAAGTCTGTCAACAAAATATCATATGCACCCACAAATGAAGGGAGTAATGGCCAAGATTCGACATCACTCATTTCATTTTAATTGACACCCCTCAGGCTGACGCCCTCGGGTCGCCAATAAAATGAACCTCCATCCGCTGGATTTTGGCCATTACTCCCCTCCTTTGCAGGTGCATAAATAGTATTTATCGTAGTGGTTTAAACGGCGCAGTTGGTCGTCCGATGCAAGTTTAGACCCTTCCCTAATATTTCCATAGTGAGGAATCAAGTCCTGACGTTCAATCTCTGAAGGAGGTCGGCACACTTCTTATTAGAGCAATTAGTCGGAGTACTCAGATATATTTTTGTCATGAACAAATAGCGAATCCTAGCCTTCCAATCAAAAAGTACTTCGATCACTGCAGGTGTGCCGTCTTTCTTGCCTCATCAAGATCATATTATGACACATCATAATCAACAAACAAACTGAAATACCGACGCCTCCAAAGTGGCTTCTGATATTAGAGCGGCCTTGGTCGTGAATTCCATTTTGTCATGTCTCATAAATCTTGGCTAGCAATACCTTTAAATCCACTCTTGGTCACCTGAGAAAAGGATCTGAGAAATCTTAAGATTGGGTTCTGTTGTTGCCGTTCCGTTCAATGTTGCAAAACAAGATTAATGTTCTTCAACCTAGTTTTCAGTTTTTGGCAGGGTACTACTTTATACACCGAAAAGCCTTCTAGCTTTGTTTCAATTCTCAGAGGTTTTTCATCATAGCCAAATTGAATTCTCGTCCCAATTTGGCAAGGAGGAGTTTTCACTTCCCGCAATATCGACTATTGATTGGGGACAAAGGTGAATTGCCTATCGACACACTTGGAGGAAAGTTCTCTTAATGAGCTCTTACCTGAAGTTTGTTTGGCAGTCGGAATTTAGCTCCAATAACGGCTAGTTTAACATTGTGATAAAGTCATGGTAATGACCGAGAAGTCTATTCACATGATATACATGAAGCTGTCATTGGGCAGCATCTTTCTGTTCCAATTCACTTCCACTTTTACTACTTGAGAGGAGGGCACAATGGAGCGTGTAATAGTGTTCCCAATTCCACCTGTTCACTCTAGCCGCGCTCACCCAAGACAGACTCAATATGCACCATTGTCAGTGTCCTTAAGCAAATTCGTTCTTCTTCTCTGAGATCTCTCCTCTCGAGGTTTCCCATCACTGGTCGGCTCCGTGAGTCTCCTGGTGTCACTGTCTCCCGTGTCCCAACCAAATTTGGTCCATTTCCTTACCAAGAATCTCTCGTTCTTCTTACGTTCGTTCTTTCCTTCGATGGACGAACGAACGAACGAACGAATTGGGAAGGCCAAAAGCCGCTTTCAACGCCGACCTTCTGAAGTGAGAGCGGAGTGAGATTCACTCTCGCTCAGTCAGTCAATGGATGTGTACTACTAATACCACTCCTACTCCTACTCTGGGTGTGGGTGTGTAGGTTTAAGTGAGTGAAGGTGGAACAAGGCTCACGCCATCCACGACCTTAGATTGAGTTGGAGGGCACTCAAGGATGATGGCTCTACCTCTGATCTTTCGGGAGTAAGGTCATGAAGAGGCACAGCCAAGGCTTCTCGTCACTGACTCAGCCAAAAACTCGGTCCTCAGCAACCAATTGAACGGTGATTCGACTGGCGAAACGCTGTTCAAGGAGAGAAACCGAGCTTGTGGGACTAAAATGATGTGATCACTACCCTAGAACCAATGTTTTACATATTTTTTGCTGGGCTCTACAATTACCATTCATGTTTTAGATGAAAAAAAATATTGCTCTTGAATATTCGATTGAATATGTTTGAGGCCATGATGCCTTTCTTCATGCTGCAAGGTTCGCTTTTCTTGTAAAGTAGTGACATTTTGTCATAGAAGGGTCATTGAAGTTGATCATAAATAAACAATGCGAGTTGAACTCTGTAATTTGTTTTCGAGTAGAAATGGTGGCAAGTTCCAATGTTGTCAAATTCTAAGGCAATTTTTAGCAACATTCTTGTGGGTATGGATTTTCATAGCTCATTGCGATGTGGCATTCCTTCCAACAACCACAAAGACTCAATGATTGGTGGTTGTGACCAACATTGGTAGAGGAAGACCCTAATTATCTCCGTCGTGAAGGCATTTTTTCACTGATGTGTCAAGCTCAATAATCTAGTTACGATGATTTATTCACTACTTGAACAACTAGTCTTGTCCTTCATTTCGTACAAAGTACATAAGAGGACTGGAGGCAAAATATGCGGGTGATCCATAACGTTTCGGTTTTTACACTCACAGTTAGATGTTCCCAATGACAAAGGCACAAAAAGTAGTAGCCTTGAAGCCATTCATTGGGAATGAATCATGAAGCCACCATGAGACTAGGTGGGAAAACGTCCAAGTTTTATCATTTCTTCATACTTTAAAACTTAAAGGGTATTTGTACAAGATTTAGAAAACGGCCAGCCTTAACATGGTTGCAAATGCAAAGTTTCGTAGGGGTACGAAAGATTTTACATCTTTAAGAAGCTTAGAAATCATGTAAATGCTGATCAGCGTTGCTTTAAGAAAACAATATCATCAAGATGACTAATAAGTTTATATTTGGACAAATGCGCAATGTCCTGAAAATCTTTAAAGACCGCCTGTTAATCACTTATATTCCTGGAATAAAGAGAAATATCGAGGGAAAAAACGTTTGTGACACAGTCCAAAAAATAAACAATGAGCATACTAATATTGACCTAAGATATTTTTGAAGTTTGGCAGACTATTTTTCCATTCTCCATTTGTCACGAATAGATTCAGAATCCCCGATTACACGTAAAATGTTTGTTTGTGGCCCTGCAAGTGTTTAAAATAAACTGAATTATTTCAGTGAAAGCCCTCTCTTACTTAAGATTATTCAAACGAGACATCACAAAATGAGGACACGGAATGGTGAAAAACGTTCTAGATTTTTCAAATGGAAACGACAATTTTGTTCCTATTTAGAATATGCTCTACGACTTCTTCAAAATTTAGTTTTGGTATCAATTAAAGCTATTTAGCTTTTGTAGATGAAGTTTTCAAGGTGTCATATTCAATTTACTGTATATTCTACTCTGTCCAAGCGTACATACAATTTTTAGCACCTTTCAAAGTCATTACATTCCCGGTCTTCATTTTGCTCAAAGAGATTCTCCAAGTAACATACTTTGCCTTCAAGGTTGGTTAAGAAGCAAATTTTACAGTAGAATGCAATGCTTAACAAAAGTTTACGAAATTCCGTAACCATTGACGGATTTTAAAACAAAGAAAGAGGTTATGGTCATGGGCAACAGGGCTGCCAGGTAATTGGAGACCAAAAACGCCAGATCAACCTGTCAAAAACGCCAGATATCGAAATTCGCCGCCAGATTTTTTTCAAAAAACGCCAGAATAACGCCTGATTCTAGTTCCTTCATTATGCATTTGTTCTAAAAGAGACATATCATGTACTAACCTTTCATCAATAAAGATAGCTGAGTTGAACTTATCAAGCATCCTTTGGGTTGATACATTTAATAAGACACATTTTTCGCACACATTTGCTCTCATTTAGATAGAATGAGACTTTGAATTTGAGTTTATCAGTAAGACCAAATAAGACACAGATAAAGCAAACCACCATCATATTCAAGCCAATAATCATGAGTGTAAACCTTTCAAAAGGTTTTGTACCCTAAAAATGTGCTTTTGTAAGTAGTTGAAATATTTGGAAACTTTGTGTATTATTTGATGATGATGATGATGATGATGATGATGATGATGATGATGATGATGATGATGATGATGATGATGATGATGATGATGATGATGATGATTTATTTCATCTTTTACCCATATATTTACAAAGTTTGATTTTTTGGCATTTCTTGCACTTCATCAGCCATGTTTCAGCCAGCAGACACGCAAAATCGTATTTTTTTAACCTTTTTGTTTTTCCTTAAAAACCAGCCGCCCTGTACAAGTATTCATGGACCATCTGAGGATCGTCCGCAATACCATGAGTTTCTTTGACATTTGAGTTTGTCACTGCAATAAATTGATTTGGCATTCCAATACACTTTGTTTACCATTCAAGCATTTTTTCATCCCAACACGCTTTCTTTACAATGCCAACACATTTTTTCAAATTTAGTGCATTTTGCTTGCCCCTTTTTCAGTTTGAAAAGCATCTTCTATTTGTTAAAATGTTCAAGCTTACCAATACTAGTTTCAACGGCCCAGCACTCTCTTACAAGGCTGCCAGATGGCGGTTTGGCCCGCCAGATTTTGGTGTATCTGGCGGTTTGAGGCCTCGTCTGGCGGTGAGATTTTTTATTTGGCGGGACGGAAAAATCTGGCGGTATTCTGGCGGTTTACGTTACAGTCTGGCGTTGGGAAATTTCTGTTTGGCGGGGAAGAACATTTTGACAAGTTTCTGGCGGTATTTAACTGAAAATCGTGAAATTTGGCGCATTGTCTTTGATTTACAAGATTTGTAGAAATACAGTACTGTCACACTGTTCTAGCAGAAATCAGCATAACAGAGCTCAAAGTTACAGTATTAGTTACAAAAAATAATGTGACCATTTTTGGCCCATCTCTTTCGTTTTTCTCTTTTTTATGTTAACTTTCCTGCAATTTCAGATAAACAACCAAAAGTAGTGCTTATAAAACAACCAAAAGTAGTGCTTATAATAATCATCATTTATACATTCTCATATTAAAATCTTATGATACTATAAGAGAGCAGGGCTGCCAGGTAATTGGAGACAAAAAACGCCAGATTAACCAGTCATAAAACGCCAGAAAACGCCAGATTCAAGTTTCTTTGTTATGCATTTATTCTAGACCAGGTTTATCATTTATCAACCTTTCATTGATAAACTTAGCGTAGTTGAACTTAATCATTGGGTCGGATTCATCCTTTGGGTTGATAAAGTTGAAAGCAACACCCTTTTCAACGCGTTTGCTCACAATTAGAATTAACTAATTTTGAACTAATAAGAAATTTGACTCAAACAGCTATCAGTACGACCAAATAAGAAAACAGAAAATTAAGTAAACCACCACCATATTCAAAACAATGGATCAGGAGTGTGCAACTTTCAGGCAAGTAAGATTTTTCATGCCGAAAAAGAGTACTTTCGTAAGTGGCAAATATATTTATCAATTTTCTATTCTTTAACCTTTTAGCAAAGTTTTGTTTTCTTTGCCGTTTCTTCCATTTCCTATGCTACTGTTTTGTCGATTTGTGCCATTTTACATGCTTTATCAAAAAACAACGTTTCATGAAGAAAAGAAAGAAATAGTATTTATGCACCTGCAAAGGAAGGGAGTAATGGCCAAAATCCGGCGGAGGGAGTTTCATTTTATTGGCGGCCCGAGGGCGTCAGCCCGAGAGGCGTCAATTAAAATGAAACGAGTGATGTCGGATTTTGGCCATTACTCCCTTCCTTTGTGGGTGCATATGGTATTTTGTTGACCAACTTATCCTTTTTGGGACTTCCGTTTCCCGTCAATGAGACGGGGGCCTCAGACGTGCAAGTAATTGTGCGTCTGAGATGTATTTGTAAAGGCATGATGCATTCATAGGGCAATAAAGTGATTGGTAGGGTAATAAAGTAAGTTGTAGGTGAATAATATTTTGGACCTGACCTCTTTGGGCTTGGAGGAAGTCTCATAAAAGGAGAAGGCGGTCAATAAACATATTTTTTCAAACTTGACTAAAAAAAGTCAATCAAATAGCTTTGTCACAAACATGCAAATCAAATTTGTTTTGCAATTATTTACTGTTTTTCATTTTCCTTGCCATTTGGATTTATCACTTCAGCAAATTTTACTTTCCATCCCAAAACATGTTATTTGTTATTTACCATGCCGGCACATTTCATTTACCACTTCAGCATATTTTGATTATTTTTTATTTTGTGCTTCAAAAGAATATTTTGTTTGCTCAAAATCTCCATCCTTCCTAATAGGGTGGTTTCGACAATCTGACACTCTCTTCTCTCATATAGAAGCTACTTTTGGTTCTTTGGCTGAAACAGCAGGCACCAATGTAAAAAGATGGTATTGAAAGAGATTGCCACGTAAGTAAAAAACTGGTCACACTATTTTTTATGACTTTGAACTAGTGATGTGACTTGGGCAAGTAATGAGTCATCACAGACACCCCAAGCACAAGTTGTTGACAAGCATTACTTGGGCAATACACCAATACACTTCCCAAGCTCAAGGAACATTGGAAGATGCAGTTGCCGGCAGTTGCTCTTGGAAGATTTCAGATGCTTGCAGTGTGACTTAGAAGAAAAGAATGTCAAGTTGCATTTTCAAGGATCTTTTGACCTTAATAATTTAGCAATAAGCAGTGGAAGTGAAACAAAAAATATTTTGATTTGGATAGCATTTGCAAAACCATGTTTTTTCTTTAGTTTCCGTTCTAAGCCACACATGAATACACTTTTCGGGCCAATCAAGGATGAGATTTAACAGTCACACTCGGGAACAAGCTCGGTCACTCAGAGTTGCTAGAAAAAAATATAAGATGCCAACTCTTTTTTTTTTTGAAATATTCTCAAAAGCTTTTGCATTTCTCGATACAAAAGCTTTGAATTGTGTATTTTCATCTAAAAATCCATCCTAACAAGGGCATGGGCCCTATTTCGCTGAAACTTTCTGGTTAATTGAAATTTTGATGCCGAAGGTTTAGTCTTCATTCCTAGCAAATTTGGCAAACCTGTAAGGTGGGAAAAATACTTGTACAGGCACCTAAGTAGACCCAAGTTTCGGCAAGTCCAAGGTACTGTACCGGACCGCTTGCCCAAGCTCCTGTTTGCCTCCCATCACTACTTTGAACTCTCTTGAGGAGTGAACCAAAAAACGCTGAATCCTCCTAGAATCAGCGTGACAAATTGTGTTTCAACTAATCCTTTAACTCCAATTTAAAAACGCCAAATTTCACGATTTTCATGTAAAAACCGCCAGAAACCTGTCGAAATGTGCCTGTCTGCTTTTGGTTTATGAAGCATAACTGAAACCGAAATCGAAATTTTGGCTGTAATTTCGGCCGAAAGCGCATTCATTCTAGTGATGGGGGCAAACAAGAGATTGGGCAAGCTGTACTGGCACAGTGCTTGGGCTTGCTGAAGCTTGGCATAGCTTGGGTGTTTGTACAAGTACTTTTCCCAACTAACAGGTTTGCCAAATTTGCTATGAACGAAGAATAAACTTGCCATCCGAATTTCACTAAACCAGGCTGATTCAGCTAAATAGGGCCCATACCTTTGAAAGGATGTATTTTTAAGAAAATTACACACTTCAATTCACTCACATGGGGAAATGCAAAATATTTCGAGAATACAAAAAAAAGATTTGGCATTTTACTTTTTCATGCCGGCAACTCTGAGTAAACGAGATTGTTCTGGAAGTTTGACTTCTAAATCTCGGTCTTGATTAGCCTCAAAAGTGCATTCATGTGTGGCCTAGAGCCGAAACAAAAAACCATGGTTTTGCAAATGCTATCCAAATTGAAATATTTTTTGTTTCACTTCCACTGCTTATTGCTAGATTATTAAGGTCAAAAGATCCTTGAAAATGCAACTTGACATTCTTTTCTTCTAAGTCACACTGCAAGCATCTGAAATCTTCCAAGAGCAACTGCCGGCAACTGCATCTTCCAATGTTCCTTGAGCTTGGGAAGTGTATTGGTGTATTGCCCAAGTAATGCTTGTCAACAACTTGTGCTTGGGGTGTCTGTGATGACTCATTACTTGCCCAAGTCACATCACTAATTCATTCCATCAGCAGATTCAGCTATGCCTACCAAAACCAAAAGCAGACATGCACTAAATAGAATGGATTTTGATTGTTAAACAATTTTGTTTTAAAAATAAAGGCGAAACCCTATGCACTTAGCATTTCCGATTTACAGACACACAATGTTGCCTATCGGCAAAATTGGGTCAATACCGGCCTTAATGGGCGGGGGAGGATCAACTCTGCAATCCTAGCACCTAAGGATTCACGTTAGTGTCAATTGTCTTTAGTGCCAAGTTGACGCTTCGTTCTCTTGAACTGGTTTACTTGCACGCACTTAAAAAAATGTACAGACTTTTAAAAAATCCTTGAACAGTGCTCCTTACATTTCAATTTTTTTTTCAATACAACAATGATGCGGAAATTTAAAAAAAAATGACTGCCAAGTGGCAACTTTTTCTCATTTTTGGCCGCCAAAAGGCAACTTTTGATCTTGAATTTGGCCGCGAGCCCTCCTTGGGACCTGCCAACGCTGGTGTAGTGTAATGTTCCAGCTGATGAAGCAAAGATGTCCACAATTTTCTCGCACGGAGCGAGGTCTAGCCATTATGTGGTCTATGGTTGAGGCCACTTTAGCAACTCCAAATTTCTTGCAAAAAAATGTAATCCTTTCACGTCCTAAATAATCCTTGAAGCAAAGGCAATGCAAAAGCTTATTAACATTAAAAGGAAGGGATTGAAAAGTTGACTTGTATTTTTTGAAGGCACAAATTATTTGGGTATTACTTGACAAATTCAAGTCATAGCCAGGCTCATCGTTTAAGTTTCTTGGATCTTGCTTTCCAAAGTTTGGTCTCATTATCAAAACTTATTCAACAGTGCTTGCTGGCAATTTTCTTGACGTCTGACACTTAAAATGTAGTTTAAACTTTAAGGGAAGTAGAATAAATAAGCAAAAAAATAAATTAGAATGTTTGAACAAGACACTTAGGTATTCTTTTTTAGACACACATTGAAGAGCAAATGGAAATTCAATTGGACCAATTCGATTTTAAAGCAAGAAAAAATTGCAAGGCCTCCCAATTCGAAAAACTCGATAAGACCTGCTAAAATCCTCGTCCAAATGGCGAAAACTACAATCTTAAAGCCATAACCTCTCACGTCTGGTTCTTTCAGAAATGTCTTACCAGCTTTTGTTGTTAGAATTCAAACATATCGTGCCATTGTCACTCAAAAAGCAAATATTGGATGAGTAAAAGTCTGGTTTTCCCTCTTCGCACTTTGATGAGTGCAATTTGCCAATGTCGGTTGAGTAACTAAGAAGGTATGAAGAAGGCCAATTCCCGCTGAGTTTCGCGAATGTCGCCATAGATTTGCAATTTACCACAAAATTCGGCTAAAACTTCGATTTGAGACTTTGTAGATGAAAGGGCGAGCAAAGATTTTAAAATCTAAAGTAAGAATTTATCATTTTTTCTTCAATTTCCCATGGGACTGACTCTAAAGCTACGTGATTCATTGATTTGGTCATGACAAGAACCACTGAATTTCACTGGACTGGGAGGCTAACGAAAAGAGTCATGATTTCCATTAGGAACAGCTAAATTACGTTCTTCTGTAAATGAGACCTTGCCTATGTTGACAAGAATACTTATTTCAATTTTCAGTTCAATCGAACATCGGAGTCAAAAGTTATACTCCGTCAAAGTTCAGTGCAAATCCCACCCACGATGAATGAACTAGCCCTTTTCTGGCAATTGTTTTACCACAAAAGGGCGAACTCATTCATGCTATGCTCTTTTCAGTACAGGAGTTTGAGGGGGCATAACTTTTAACTACGCCAATAAGCTCTAGATTTCTGGAGGGGGAGGATAACGGTGAGAGTTATGATTTCCAGAAGGATTAATTCGTTTGCGTTCTCCTGCAAACGAGACCTGAGGCTAAAGAAGCTCATGTACATGAGGTTCTTTACCTGAGGCTAGTTTTTTAGACGCAAAAGATTGATCTCAAGATCGTACTTTGGTACAGTAAGTCCGATCTTAAGATCGATCTTTGCGTCTAAAAAGCTAGCCTCTGGCTTGTATTCAGTAGACTACGTATTTCAATCTTCAGCTCAACCAAATGCCGAAGTGAAAATTTATCCTTACTCAAACTTATTCACTGCAGAGAGCATAGAACAGGGGTCGGCAACCGGTGGGTCGCGGCCCAAATGTGGGCCCAAGGGTAGTCGTTGGTGGGCCCAGGAGCTATGGAGAAATTCCGAAATAGTGGGCCCGAGAGCCACCCATAGTACTGTACTTGTGGGCCCAAAGCTCCTTGACCGCTAATTTGTGGGCCCCTGAACCTACCACTGTCTGTTTGGTGGGCCCCAGACAATACAAATCAAATTTCGTGGGCCTTGACCCAAAAATGGTTGCCGACCCCTGGCATAGAATGAATGAACTGAATTTGCAGAAGAATGTAATTGAACTATTTGAAATCATTGTTCCTCTCGTTAGCCTCCCTGTCCAGAGAAATTCAATGGTTCTTGACTACGCCCTTCGATTGAGCTGAAAATTGAAATACGTCGTTTACTGACTACAAACAAGGTCTCGTTTGCAGAAGAACGAATTAATCCTTCTGGAAATCATAATTCTCACCGTTAGCCTCCCTCTCCAGAAATTTAGTGCTTCTTGGTCATGAATGAAATTGAGACATCATCGAGGTTCTGGGCCTTGATAGACACACAATAAGAGCTTATGTACCTCTCAAGGGCGTCTCTCGTGCTCAAGGTTCTATGATAAAATGAAGAATGATCCGCACAGCCTCACAACAATCCTTGCAAGACCCATCAACTTAGATGGGAAGATACGGGACAGGCAACAATAAAAATGATTCTCCAAATAACATCTTTCTGCATGGACACAAGCTTTTGGGACTTAGTCGGTTGACCCTAAAATTGAGGCCAGAGTTAGAACACGTTGAATGTTGAACAAAGTGAACCATAGGTTGAAAAAGATCCAATGTTTGAAATGACATTCAAAGGAAAAGCTCAGCTCAGTTAAAGTTGCAGTGTTAAGTTCAAAACCAACAGGAAAGTTTTCTGAATTAAAAGATCTTTACAAACTGTAAGCTAAAGCAAACATCCAACTCACAAGTTTCTCGGTGACTTCATACCATGATGGATGACTTCAAAATTTGTTTACTTTGGCAACTTGTATTTGATTAAAACTTATTTTTATCGAGTTTTAAAGGGGAAGTGAAACTCAAAACTAATTGAACGCCAGAGCAAGTTACAAAACAAATTGAAGGCCGTTTCACTAATATTTGCATCGTTTATGGAATTTCAAGGATTGCTTTTTGACAAGAAAAAACTTCTTCGTGCTCTCGCGTTTTGCTTTGTCACTCATTCATCTAATTCCAGGGCAAAAAATCATGATCACTCCACCCTCTAAATGGGAAACATCCAAATGCCAGATCGAATAAGACCAAGCTGACCAGACACGTGAATGAATCAAAAAGTAACTGATCTGCCTTCTCACTTTCCTTCATTCGTGCTCTTTTTATTGCTCATATTCTAACATTCTTTCTTTTCTTTTCTTTACTTAATGGTATTTTTAAACAAGTAAACGTACGGGTAAAGTAATTTGATCATAAGTATTGTTAGACAGGTTCCTATGGCTATTTATCTCCTTAGTTTTTTCCTCAATGTCCTGATGAAAACAAGCAAAAGTTTATACAGAAGCTGAGAAGTAAAATTTCATGACATTAATACATTGCAAAAATAAATAGATCTACAAAGTACGCTTGAAATCAATATTGAACGTTTGCTTGTGGCGTGCCCTCTTGGCGCAAAAAAACCATATGAGCTACAATACTGTATCTTTGCCTATGATTATCACAAAAACAGATTCTTGAAGCGCATTTTCAAACGTTCAAAAAAATCATTTCCACAAAACCACTTTTATTAGACTGGTTCTCTGTCATATTTGTCCATATAATTAAATTTGTCAAAAATCTGTTCTTTTATTATGGTTGATGCAGCTTTCACCAAAGACGCCTATCTTTGGTATACCCTTCATTTTTTCTGTAACCATTTTTCCTTCTTAATTTCATGTTTATTGTATGCGCCACTCTGATTCACCATGGTTAAAATAGAGTAAATTGGTTTACTCTCTTTACTTGGTTCAAAAACACGGACAATAAAAACTTTTACCTTAACTTTAACCTGATTAGAATGTGAAACTCATGTCATTGAATGTGGATAAACTCGTTAGTCAAAAACAATCTATCGAGGGTTTATTTCTTGCCCTCGGAATCTTTTAGGTGAAGGCAAAACCAAGTTTCTAGGCCATATTCAAAGGGGACTGAAAGCCTTGCTAAGTAAAAAATTTCCGAGGTTTCTAACATTTGATTTATTATTAAGTTTAAACAAAGCCAATCGGTTGGACCTTTATTCTTTAGACAGTTCTTTTTCGTCTTCGGGTAAATTTTGAGCCAATTTGGTCTTTCTCTCCTCCTGAATCTTCTTCTTATCCTCCTTGGACAATTTGGATAAGGCCTTTTCTCGTTTGGCGTAATCTTCGGCAAATTGTGGCAAACTTGGATCCACATCGTATCCGTACTCTTGACGCATCTGAAATGATCCACGATTATTTGTGAGCCTGTCAAGATACACGGAATTTGTTCCAGGAATCGTGCCAATCGTTCGTTCAAACGAACGATCGATCCATTTCATACAGGGAAAAAAGTTCGGGTGGAAGTGAGAAATACGATTGGTTTGAAAACTTTGGCTGGAAATGGCTTCTAACCTGGCCCATAGGAAACTAGCTTCAATGAATTCTTTTTTTATACATTTTCGCTCTCTTCGAATGTACGTACGTATTTGAAGGAAAGCGGGAGAGAGAGAAACGAACGAACGAATCCTTATCTATTCATTGAACCTCGAAAAGCCCATTTTGTCTTGCTCAACTGACAAATTGTCAAGAGATGAGGGGGATGGCGAGGAAGAAGAAAGGTAAGAGGACTAAAACTCAAAGTAATCGAAATGCATCATCATGGAGAAAATGAGCTCCCATTTTTTGTCTGTTCTAGTTCGTAATGTGCCTCAATTGTCGTAGGTTTCAACTTCACATTCATTCAGCCACCTCTCAATGACATCTTCACTCCTCAAAGAGACACACATACGACTTGTACAATCCCCAAAAGACAATAAGTGAACCTGACACATCAAATGGACGCATTAATAACGTGTGCGGCATGTGTATAAATAAATACAAACATATATTCTTGCTACCAATACTTTGCAAGCCATTTTCATTTCATTGTTCATTTAAGCAACACAAGGAGAGAAATTGAGTTTTTTATCTCTTTTACACAGCAACAAATGTATTTAAAAACCTCTAAAGATAGTTGCGAGTAAAAAGGTTGCTAGAGTAAAAAATCGTTTGTATGAAGAAGATATGGTTAAAAAATACTTTTTTCATCGTAGTGTATATCAATCTAACGGAGAAAATTCATTTGAAAATTTATATTTTTGCAAAAAGTTAATCAGTTGTTAAAAACTCATCAGACCAGGACTTGAACGACAGGAAAACTTGCAAAAGTGTCAAAATGATACAAATTGTTTCAATTGTCTGTCGGACCCAGTATTGCAAAGATAAATTTGGATGAAGCCATCGGTAAGCAGCATTCGATTTATTTGCATCTCTTTCTCTAAATGCTATGCATTCATGTTAGAAATCCCGCTTATAAGAGCCTTCAAACCCACAACCCAAAAACACAAAGAAACATATTCATTGGTTGAAGAGCTTTTTTGATAGAGAGTGACACTTCGAATATTCAACAGTTCACCATTGGTTGGCCTTTCATACAGTTTTCATGTCAACTTTAACACGTTGTCTAACTCTCCTTACAATGAATGAAAATAGTTTTTTTTTCCAATAATAAGAAGTGATGGATCAAAACCGAGAGCACCTCACCAATGCATAGTGCATATACAATCTTGAAATTCTCATTTCAGGGCCATGTACGAATACGTAAAGAACTGTAATTCAGTGGTTTATGACGAATACAATATTTTTTAACAAAGCAATTCTTGAATTTTCTAAAAAAGATATTATCGTTCTTGCTTGTCTGTTTGGATTGATTGAAATTGATATTTTGGCTGAATTTTTATGTTCGTCACATAAAGTTAACAATTTTGTGGAAATTCCAATGATTTTTACCAACCATTTCCTTCCCTTCAACTCCCACCTTTACATGCCAAGCAATGATGTTTTATGTTTGATCTATCTTCAATGATGGAAGAAGAGACCAGAATGAATGAAATGGAATCATATTGGATCGTCTAAAACGAATGCCCTTGTCGCAATCTCGAGATGAATATGTGGGAAAACCCGCGTTCATCTTCATTCTAATCAGTGGCAATTGAAGAATAGAATACGTAAGCACTCTAAAGGCAATTCACTAGTTCATGTACCGAAATATTAAACTTTAATCAAACGAACTCAGAAGTGGGACATTCTTTGTAATTTTTTACTTCGAAGATCGATTACTAGCTCGTTAATTCGGAAATTTCACACGCTACCCACCCAAACGATATATATTCAATCATACATGCATGGACCTTCTCAGACAGTTCCCCGCAAAAATTGTATAAAAGCCATAGAAGTTGGTGGGGCATAAATTCTGATACATGATCCTGCTTTGAATTCAACACAACTTACCTCGGCCAGAATAAATTCACGTTTCTCCTTCTCCTTCTGAGCCAATTGCAGGCGTTGTTGCACCTTGGCTTCGGCTTGTTTAATTTGTCGATCCATGACTTCGAACTTGGCATCAACCTCGTCCTCCCTAAAAATAAAAAGGTTGATCAACCACCATTTATATATAAACATGTTGAACTACTTTCACTTTAACCCATTCCAACTACATTGTTGGCCCTGATCAATAATTTACCACTCATCACATTACGTTACCTTAGATTTAAAAACCGCTTTCCTGCCGTATGGCATCTTTTTAGGGAATACGGGAGAACGATGCCCCCATTTCATTTGTACTCGGTGTTCATCTTGAAATGACTCAACGATTGGGCATCAAGACTCAAATGGGTCGTCAAATAACGTCCGTACACGTTCAAATGAACCTTCGTTGAGCCAATTTTGTCAAGGAGACAGAGCGTTTCTACCCCCAAATCATGATCAAACAAAATGTCAAAAGCCAAAGAGTGAAAGAACCCCAAACGTCAACTTCCAAGTTCTTCATACGCGTATGATTGCTGTTTCTGATACAATTATTATTCGTTTGATATCATAGTAGCCGGTTGTCGATGAATCTTAAATATATGGATTGAAAGAAAACTCCATGAAGAACCCCATTTTTGTCCTACCTGCGTTGTCGCTCGAGCTCGATTTCCCGATGAGCTTGACGATCTTGAGCGATGAGATCTTTGAGCGTTTGACCGTCGTACAACACGCGCTCGTATTCGGCGGCCTCGGCCAATTCCGCCTCATTTGGCCAAGCCACGCCCGGATGAAGTTGGCCAGCCGTGGCTCGAGACCCGTATCGGCCCCAAAGCGCCCGTTGATAACGTTTCGAGCGTTGCTCATCGTTATAAATCAAACTGAGACCCTCGAGAGGCGGATGACCCAAAAGTTGTCGGCGATCCGAGGCCCGTAATCCGGATTTGTTGCGGATGCGCTGCAGATGGGTCTTGCGTCGTTCGTATTCGAGTTCACGGTGATATTCTTCTTGCAGCTGGAACTCATCATCAAAGGCTTCTTCTATTTGCGTTTGACGTCGAGTGCGGAATAACCTTTGGAGCAGGGAGGGATCCTTGGGAGGCGGAACGGAGGGCGGGGCCGGATCGGAGGATTGGGCGTGAACGCGGTGAAGGGACAGACCACGTTGGGGAGGACCGCCGAGGAGGGAAGGAATGCCTGTGGGTGGCACCCGGAGCCAATATCGCGTGATCATAGCCATGACTGAATGAAGAAAAAAGTGTTTATGGACATTAATCCACACGCACTTTCCTCTCGGAAGGGTAGCCATAATTTGCATATCAAAATTGTATTCAATCTGACCCACTTAAGTCACACTCAATTCGATCGAAACAAAAACAAAATATGACAGTTATCTTTTACTTGAACAGACCTAGAGGAAAGGTCGTCCTTTCACTCTAGCACACGTACGTCGTCTATTTTAAGAAAGGGACACCTGAAGTAGTATGGACAGCCAAACATGTAGCTAAAGTTAAGGTGTTGGGTTTGAAAAGTTTAACTGTTACAGGCTGACTGTATAAATTTTAGGATATAAGGAATGGGAAACTAAATACGGTTGATCCTGCATTGGCTTCTCTTCATTTTTGCTGGCATTAAAATCATGATTCTTGGAACCATTCTAAGTACCTTTACATTTTGTATTGTTTTCACTCCATTTCTACGAGAACTTTTGAGATTTCTAATCTAATTTGTCAACCTGTAACAGTGAAGCTTTTTAAACCTAACATCCTCCCTTAACTTCCTTCTTGGCTGTCCATGCTACATAAGGTGACCTTTTCCTGTTTTTTTGAATATTTTGAATACCAAAATCCCGTTATCTGTTAACTGACCATACAAGAACGTGTCATGAATGAAATCATATATTATTTAACTTACACTCTTTTGGCTTATTGCCACTTTTTGAACTGTCTGTAGTTCTATCCATGCTCAAGATCCTCCAAGAGGTCACTCAGAAGCAATCTCATATGGAAATCAGAAACATTTTGTTGTTTCGCGAGAAATGAGTGTGACTAACGTGAGTCACATTAAACACAATTTTGGTACGCAAATTATGGTCACCCTTCCGAGAGGAAAGTGCGTGTGGATTAATGTCCATAACTCACTGACCCATACACACCTCACAGAGGGATTCAATCCAACCATTCTGAGCCCAGCCAGCCTGACTAATTCACTCACTCAGAAAGAGAATGACATAGAAATGGGATAACAAAGATAATTTGATCAAGTTTGATCAGCTTGGTCAAGTCTTGATTGAACCCATGTCCAATGGATGATCATCATGATCAAGCTCCTTCATTTGTGAAGCAAGTGAATGCCCTGATTATTTGATTGGTCTTGAAATGGTGGGTCCAAAGACCAAGCTTGAGTGTCAAGCTCTCAGTGATGAATATTGTCTAAGAGATCATATCAACCTATGTTCAAGTTCTCAAGTACCAATTCAGATCAGTGATGGGCCCATCTGTTGTGATTACATTATCAAACTTTTATCTCATGGCCTGCCTTACAAAATATAACCCAACGTGTGAAAGTGCAATCTTTTGAACAATAAACTCCAGATGTTGAGTCCAAATAGAATGGATGAGCTCAAATTGAAAATGGTGAATTTTGGATCTCGATCAGGTGCTGTGGTTCATCAGTCAGAATCATCGACTTTGATAAAAGACCACCAAATTCACCTCTATCCCCCAACCTCCAAAGCATACTCAATTTCTTGAGGTGAGCAATTGCTTCTTAACAAAGTGCCAGAAAATATTTAATTGAATATATTGATAAAGGTTTTGATTAAATTGCCTTTTTGAGCAGATTTTTAGATATTTTGGGCTCTTTCTTCCACAAGTGCAGGAAAATTCCCACTTTTTTCATTGACTTTTTCAAGAATTTCAGTATATTCTTTGTACTCTTGCCAATCTTATCTGATTTATGCCTAGTATTAAATCAATTTTAAGACTTTAAGATGAACTACTCCCTTATATACTAATACTACTCTACTAATAAAAATTTGGAAAAAATGGAAATATCTTCAAATTTTGAAAAATTCTATGATTTGTTTTAAAGGAAGAGAGAAGTGACACCAAATGAAGAAAATGCGAGTAAAATAAATACCTTGGTGGTTTTAATCTAAAGTAGCCATATTTTGGCAAAGCATAGCTCCCACCTGAAAAAGCAATGGAATCTTGGAGTGGAATACTTGGCCAAATCTTGAAATAACAAAACTTATATCAACCGCATTGTATGAAAAAGGAGGACTTGCATGTAGGTTTTTTGGTGTTAATTTCAAACATTACTTCAATTTTCCTTGTTATGATTTCGTTGCCAATAAAAAACATTTTCCCAAAAAATGCTCTCAACTTAAATATTTTAATGCTTTTACTTAAATAATATTTCCATATTTGGGCATCAATTCTGAAGAGAATAGATTTACAATTGCTTTAGTTATTAACCAACACCTGAGCACTTTAAATCGTCCAAAGTTGCAGCTGATATTGGGCTCAATCTCTTTGCAAAAGGAATGACTACTTTACTAGATCTATTTGACTCCTCATCTTCATCAAAATTAAAATACCCAACTCTCCCACAAGATGTCTAAAGTGTAATTGTACATGTTGGCAATCAACTTATAAATGAATTGGTATAGATTGAAATTCCAGAATCATTATATCAGTCCTTTGATGCACAAAAACATTCATGAACAATTTTGCTGTTACATATCATGTAAAATTCTCTTCACTGCAGATTTCAATTCTAGTATTGAAATTGAAACATACAATAGAAAAGCTTTGTTGAACAAAAGTTTCTAAACATCAAATATGTGTCAGTGGATTCATTGGTATTCGTTCTCAGTCATTTCTATCCTTCTAATCATTACCAACTCTCCCATAAGGCCAAAGTGTCCACGTATTCTGGTTAAGGTTGAAGGATCATTTAGTGGCATATATGATGTCAAGTCAGGTGTTCCACAAGGTTCAATTTTAGGTCGCTCCTGTTTATTCTCTTTATTGCTCCTCTCCAGAAGTTTAGTACAAAAGCCAGTATTTCATATGTTGATGACACAAAATTAGTTAGTGGAAGGAGTAGTCAGGACTCAAAAAGTCTAGTTGATGACTTGGAGAAAGTCTGCTCTTGGGTTGGCGAGAGCAATATGGCATTGAACGGGATAAAATTCCCCATACAATTACGTAAGGGGGGTCAAAATTAGATGTACCACTCAAGGACAATAGAGGTTGTGTTATTGAGCAGGTATCGTGCAAGTAGGATTTAGGAGTGCATAAACAATCGAGCTGCACATAAATATTTGTAATTTCAACGCTGTTTGACAAACATCATCCTTCAAGACAATAGTTTTTTCTCAACAACACATTGCTTGACTTGCAGAATCTAGTAACCCTGGCACAAAACTTCGTCCAATCACAATCAAGATATTCCCGACGAAGACTGATTGGCACAAGATTGAACAATGAAGGAGCCCAATAGAGAAGAGAGGAGGACTTCATTGTTCGAACTAGCCTGGATTCCTTGGGATTTGGAATAGGTGCTCTCAGAGCACAAGTAAGACCTCTTCGGTCGCTACAGCTCCTGTTGATCCTGGGTTAGGACACACCTCATGAATGCTCTTGAAGACATTTAGTATCAAATACCTTTCATGAGTATTCTTTGAGTACTGTACAGCCCTAACTTTTGGAGTCTCTCCATCGGCCTAAGAAATATATAGGGAGAATAATTTATTTCTAATTTTGTTTTTCAAAATTTGCTTGTGATACAATATATTCACCGGTCGTCAATGGCAAAAAGTTTGAAATGATTATAATTCATCTCGACAAAATTTCCGTTTCTGAATGAAAATGCCACCAAAAATGTATTTTCATCAAAATAAAGAATCTCCTGAATCCATGGCCATCTCTCTTCCATTCCTTGTGTCGCAATAAGGGAGCCATATTCGAGCGCTCGATTCGAATTTTAACCGATCTGCCCTGTCTTTCTCAGAGTGGGCCAACCGTGCTAGCTATCTATCACATGAGAAATCCTTGCCATTCCTCAGTAGACCGTGATTTGACGTGTCAAACAAAATACACGTAAACCACCAGGTAGGTGTATGCTCCAAGCCCGGCAATTTCACCTTTTACCGTGGCGTGGAAACCTTAGTTGTGTTTGGGCAGCTCAAGTGTGCAGTTTCGTCCGTCCGTTGCAGAAAGGAAGGTCGGAAAGTCTTGGAGTGCCGCAATTAACTTGAAATGCTGAGGGAGTGTGAGAGATCAATAAGTGGATTCGCCATTTACTACGTTTAAAGTGAGAAATGATTCGAACGGAGAAAAAAATGAAATGCACCACCCTGCTATTGAAGTGTGAGGTGTGAATTTCCGGTCGGTGTTAAAACAAGCCATAAAATTTGTATTGCATCGTCAAAATATCTGTTTCAAGATGAAATTGGAAGAGAAATTCGCATATACATTTGTTGCCATTATGAATTGGAGCATCCTTTCAAATTATGTGGAAGCCCGAGGCAGTAAAAGTAAGTTAGAAATATCGTACTTTCATTTCTTTGTACATACATGTAGTGAGGAAATCGTAAGTTTTGTTGTAATCGTTATTTGTTTGAATTTGTCATCCAATCAAATATCTGTATTGCCTTAAATGTAATAAATAAATACCCTAACATAGCTTTATTGGATCGGATGTCATTGCATTTGTCAAATCATCCCAGTAAAGCCCCAAACATTTACACAGTGGTTTGTCCAATTTTCTGAGATTTGAGGCCATCCCCAGTGAAAGTCTTTATAAATTTGGAAAGCTGAAATCTCCAGGTTTCGAACTAAATACATCAAATTCGCCAATGGGTCATTTCTGGGACTTTTTCCACGTTTTAAAAAGAGGCTCCATTGATTTTTTTTTTAATCTGGCCGAAACGACATTTTGGCCAGCGGGGCTGTTTTTTCTTCCCACTTGACGAATCACTTCTCAAAACTTAAAAAATGTTCATTAACCATTCACTTTTAGATTGGTTGTTTGTATCCTATTGTATCCTATGAGTTAATGTGCTCGCAATAAAGATTATCATTATTAATGTGTTAGCCATGCTGACTGAATGACATTCTCGGATGATTTAATTCAAGAAAAGAAGAAAAGACATGCACCATCTGACCAAAATAAATTATATTGTACATTTCATGGTAAAGAACAGGGTTTTCAACTAAGCATAAAATGACAATGAAAATTGCTTAGTTTAAAAGAAATTGATTGCACGTACTTATTCCAAATCCTGAAAGATTGGTTAATTGTTAAAATAGAGGGTGAGGCATGATTTTTTCTGCCCAAACAAAATGAATTACTACGTTTCCATCCACTGTTTATTTCCACCACTTACTCTGCATCTAAGCTCTTCGTCTCCAATTTCTTGGTTGCTCTGCTATTGAAAACAATATGACCAAACATCAGTCAATTTCTTACTATTGAAAACAATATGACCAAACATCAGTCAATTTCTTACTATTGAAAACAGTATGACCAAACATCAGTCAATTTCTTACTATTGAAAACAATATGACCAAACATCAGTCACTTTCTTACTATTGAAAACAATATGACCAAACATCAGTCAATTTCTTACTATTGAAAACAATATGACCAAACATCAGTCAATTTCTTACTATTGAAAACAATATGACCAAACATCAGTCAATTTCTTACTATTGAAAACAATATGACCAAACAGCAGTCAATTTCTTACTATTGAAAACAATATGACCAAACATCAGTCAATTTCTTACTATTGAAAACAATATGACCAAACATCAGTCAATTTCTTACTATTGAAAATAATATGACCAAACAGCAGTCACTTTCTTACTATTGAAAACAATATGACCAAACATCAGTCAATTTCTTACTTTTGAAAACAATTGAATTTATCTGGACTCCCGCTTAAATTCAAACTCTTTTTCAACTCTTCCTAAGAAGGCCGACAACATCACTACAGCTACTACACGCACTAGCAATAAGAGTAAACAATAGAAAAGGAAGGAGACAACAAACTGGTGAGAATTTAAATGAAATCCATGAACGAAATGAATTTGTGGTGAACCAGTGCTGCAAGATGGGTGATTAGAGCCAAATCAGTGCCCAAGATGTCCTGGTGGATTGTGAAGATTTGGCTCAAGTCCAATCACTCACTGACCCATGACATGGAGACAAAAATGTCCCCATGTCGTTGAGTCGGTAAATGGTAGTAGATTTATTTATTTGCTGAATGAGTGTACAATTTATAATGGAATGAACGCACATTCAAAAGAAGGGTTAATTAACCCCACACCCAATTGAGGTACCTGATTTGTTGCACCATCTATTTTTCTAAGAGTTCTAGAGGTTTCTTTTGGCTTGGCTGAGAGTCAGTTGTCGCAAACTCAAGCTCAACCATATTTCGGCTTGTTTAACAATATTTTGGGAATCAGAGTACCCGAAACATTTCTATCTTGGCCAGTTGAGAGTTTGGGATAACGCCCACGCTATGAATTGAGTAAATGTGCTAAGTTGGTTGGTTGCGCCGTTTTTCGACACCGCTACAAGGAATGTGATTCCCTATAAAAATATCACAAATAAAATAATTTGAATAATTAATATTTTTACCACAATTGGTCTACCAACGAGTTATTGTTGGCAGATCTGTACAAAAAGAGCAATCATTTTTTGTGAAATACAATGAATTTTTTTTATTGATCTTTTTCATTTGGAAAACACGAAAATTGCTAAGCCCCTTGGTTGTTCCAAAAACGCTTTTTAAGTCAAAAAAGATCAGAAATGCATTTCTCCCGATATGTGTTCACATGTCAACATACATAAGTCAGATTATACAGTATACCAAAATTGGGTCAAATTGATGGTCTTTTAGTACACTCTCAACAGAGCTGGTGCTTTTTTTTAAAAGGCAGCTGATCATCTGAGAGTACACTCAAAGATTGTTAATGTGGCTTTACTTAGTTTAATTGTAGAAAATAAATATGCAGATACATGCAATGTCTATCAAACCTTTTGACCGTTTGGCTTCATTTCAATATTCAAGCCAAAGGTTTTTTACTAAACATAAAAACCTGTTAAGTAATAATGTGCGGAGCCGTATGATTCGCAAAAAGATTTTTTCAAGACTGGTCAATGGAATGGAATCGAATGATGTGGAAGTAGGAGAAGGAAAACCGGTTAGGGAGAAGTAGTGAGAGAGAATAGGATAGATGGCAGAGTCATAGATAACGCATGGAGTACAAGATCTATCAGAACCATACTTGGTTAAGCTTTTCAAGTGCTTTTCGTCTTTCTTAGTTTTGATTTAAGTGGGTAAGTTGATTAATATTATTTTCTATGTTTATTCAACGTTTCTTTCTATGTATTGATTGGGTTTGTTGAGCAGAATTGTTATTAATGTCAAAAAATTGAATTTTTGGCAAAAAATAATAGTGTTCACCAACATGATTTAATTTACCAGCCCATAAGGTAAACTATTTACCCCAACAAGTGAGGCCAATTTCAATGTTTGGAACAATCAACTATTAACTTTTTTAGCCATGCTGTTTTTTTATGAAAATTTTTTTTACACGGAATTTGGAAAAAATGCTCATATTTTTGAAATTTCTGCCCCAAAAACAAGACATCAGCAAAAAATCACGGAAAGTGCAAAAACGTGTGAAAACGGCAAAAAGTCCAAATAGAGCAAAAAACCGGCCAAACGTGTAAAAAAGTGCGTTTGCATGAAAATTGTACCCCTACTTATTACTGCCGTCATATTTTCAATTGAAAAATCTCAGCCTGAACTATTATCACTAGGGACGGGCAAAAAGTGCAAATCAAAAGAAGCTTTTAGTTACCAAAAGTTGCCCAAAAATCAGCCCAAAATCGTAAAATAAAATGCAGAAAAAGGTCGAAAGTGCAAATAAAAACCAAAAAAGCGCAAATAAAATTTTAAAAATTCGCCAAAAACTGAAATCTCTGAAACAAAAAGCTTCAGATACTTTCTTGTCATCTCCTTGTTATTTTTCAATCTTGAAGAGCAAAATTTAGATATTGAAGTAGTAGTAATCAATACTATGCTAGCCTGGAATTTACGCTGGGAGCGGTAAAATCAGATTTAGTTTTCAAATTTGGAAAAAAATCTTCCAAAAGTAAACATTTTCATAAGAGAAATAGCAAACTCTCAACAATTTGTTCATTTTAGGCCGAATTCGTAAAAAAAAAATTGTGCAAATAAAGGCGAAAAGTGCAAAAAAGGCAAATAACTGTGCTTATGTCACCAAAAATCTTTTTACACTTTTTGCCCGTCCCTAATTATCACTAAATGGCACATGAAAAGAATGACTGATTTTAAACCAGGGAATATCTTATGTAAAGACGTATTTTCAAATACAATGTGTATTTTTAGTTATTTTAGCATCAGCAAAG
>JAAGOF010000046.1:75782-92194 GCA_010645155.1 Tigriopus japonicus | reverse complement strand
TCGCCTAATCTTTCAACAATAAGGGGCCAGTGTTCATCTTTGAACTTAATCTTGGCCATGCCCACCTTTTGAGCAGGTTTAACTCTAGAGCTCGCCGGCTTTTGAGTAATGGTCGACCCTATCTCAAGAATATGATGATCTGAAAGGCTACATGGGGCAACATGGACATACTGGATCAGATCAGGGTCGTTGGAAAAAACTAAGTCTAAAACACTCTCTGCTCTGGTTGCAACACCAACGTGTTGAGAGAGATTACGCAAGATCGCAAACTCTTCCAATTTTTCGTAAGTCAGGGATGCTGTTTTCGAAATGGAAATGTACCCATCCGGACAAACCTCCCACTCAACAATGCTAGCCGGAAAATTGAAGTCGCCAACACAAAGAGTCGAAAACAAACCTCTCGATCTAACTCCTTTCGTGTAAATTCGAGTGCCGAAAGAAATGAAGAACAACAAGAAGGTGGCCGATACATTGTTACAACCGTAAGATCAAGAGCCTTGACGTGGCAAATCAAAACTTCTACTTCTCCATTCGACTTATGAACATGACTATAATGTAAGTCTTTCCTGACATATAGACATACGCCCCTATGAGGGAAAATGGGATTCTCAGGGCGTACTCTATCACATCGAACTAACCTAATACCAGCTATTGCTACTTCATCTAAAACTCCTGGATGAAGCCAAGTCTCTGTAATGGAGATGAAGGAGACCTCTCTATCAATGGCTAGCTCCTCCAGTACTCTGACCTTTGTGCAGTCTTTTTTGGAAATAAGACAATGCACGTTCAAATAGAGCCCTTTTATGGGCTTAAAGTCTTCTGATAAACCAAGTCTATAAGTTCTTGATGATAAAATCCTGCTTACTAACAAAATTTTGCTCTACAGGAAGGGATTGTTGAGGAGGGGAAGGGGCGACTACATTGGAGTAGGACCTAGATTGCCCATAGGAAAAAGTGGGAGGAGGAACTGTGTTATGGATGTTGGGGAAAATAGGAATAGGTTTTGAGGTGAGGGAAAGGAAATGGGACAAGGAGTTGGGAGGAGGAGAAGGACGAGGAGGGGGAGGCTGAAAGGATGAAATGTTCGGGGACTTGGTTGGGGATTGGATGCTAACCTATAACCATATCTAGGCGACCCAGATTTTGCTGGTCTTGGTTTCCTCTGAGTACATGAACCTGTCTACACTCCACATGGAAACATGTCCCACTACTCATTGATCTACGACACATGTACGAGTGGAAGAAGGGGCACTCGACCTTTGAGCACCCTTTCTTGTTGTATTTCAGAAGCCCAAACTTCAACAATTTTTGACACCACTGTGGGTGTTCAAAAGAGCTACAACCTTTTCTATCAGGACTACAAGGTTTCCTTTTGTGGTCAGGACAGACTTCCTTACAAGCTAGAGGTTCCTGGACAATTCTTGGTTGAGCTACTTCATCCAAACCAACCTCAATCTCCTCCGTATTAGTGGAGTTGTCAACAATTGGGCTCGCTTTTGAGTCAACGAGCTTTCTGGTCTGACTAACACAAGCTACCAGAGCCTCAAGTATGAAAAATTCTTCACAACAGAAGGGTCCTTCCCTTCTAAGGCAAAATGCAGACATTTCTTAGTCTCATAGCTAACCTGACTCAAGATAGCCTCCATCATGTCTAAATGGAAGGAAAAACGGTAATGATGACGATGTGAGGTCCGGACGAAAGAACAACAAAGGAGTGTTGCCAGACATTTCAAACTCTGTAGTTTAAGTTAAATAATGGCAAATGCCAATTAACAGAAAATATTTACCTGACATTTTAAGTATCCTCCACTTTCAAAACAGAAAGAAAAACGTCTTAAGATATTGCTCAAAGGAAAATTTTCATTGTTCAAAAAAGCAGTTTTGATCTAAAATTCAGAGAACATCTGAATTGCTTTAAATAGTAACTACTTAGGTTTTCAAAATTGTTTGCTGAAATGCCAAAGCATGATAGTAACATCCTTCCATCTAGCCGAATCTGACCCTCTTTTCGATATTTTTTGGCATTATTTGTCCGTAAAGTTCTGGTCTCACTGGTTCGTCCTTTCGACCGGACCTCTCATCGTCACCATTACCGGAAAAACTAACAGCCAACTCAAACAAAAGTAATGAGAGAATGAGGGGGGGGGATCTGCAGTAAATTAGAAAGGAGGTGATTCCTTTACTATGTGTATGTTTGTTATTTCCTAAAAGGGAAGGGGGTGTGAAGAAAGAGCAGCAGGAAACAACAACTAGGTGAAGAAGCTGACCAGACTGACCTAGCCCAAGAGAGGGAGCCAACCAAACAATTTCTCACCTAACTGTAATAAGACAGAACGTCACCTAATGGAATAGTACCCTTTCTGGCCAACAGGAAAGAAGAAAAAACAAGAGTTTCGACTAACCTAGCTCAGGAACCCCTGAAAGGGGTGGACACGAACTCCGATTTTTGAAAAAATGGTATGAGGCCGAGGCCATATTTTGACACAATGTCATTTATTCCTTATTAACGAGTAAAACTGTTGAACATGCATCTTGAAAGCATTCAGGTTAACTTTTTGTGTTAATATTTATTGACTAATTGTTCTTTACCTTGATTTTAGAGGTCCCAGCACTCCTTTTACTCGTCTCATGAACTTTTGACATTCAGCTCTCCAAAGGATTTTAGTCCTCTTAACAATCAGGAAAATACATAGATGGAATCTTGCTTCACCCAATAGTCCAACTTTTGTGAAACAATGCTAAATAGAAGTATCTGTGGTGATATCTGGAGGGTTACTCCTCTCCCATCCTCATCAGCACCTCCACGACGCAGGAACCATTTCTATAGGAAAATGAAGGAATGAGAAAAGTCTCATTTTGAAACAAGATGGAGTCCAAATCGGAGATGTTGTTGGCTATAACTATTGAATGGCACTTTTGACGGTTCTGGATCAGATCAGCCATCTGATCCTGATTGGAATTGGAACAAAGGCAATCACGACGTCCTTGAGACAAAATAAGTGAAAAACATGAGGATTAAATCCTGGATTGTGGATTTGATTGAAAATGTTTCAAGTCTTGGGGCTCAAGAAGGTCAGGACCACGCAGGACTGGGGCTAAGGGTCCTTCAGGACCAGAGGATCATGTCCTTTCATTGCAGGGATAGGCTCTACGTGCGTGATAGGGTTTCATTGATCTTCTTAGTTCTTAGATCCCTTTGTCCAAAAATAACCAATCAAATTGAGTCAAAAAATCCACACAATTCAATCTTGGTGGGAGCATTTCATTCTCAAGACTTTGAGAGGGTCCATGTAATCCGGGTTAGACTGTCAGATCACCAATTTGGGCTGACTGAGTCAGAAGGCAAATCAAAATATTGAGCCCATCCATTGCTAGTAGCCACACCTGATATGTTTCGAAGTCATCTTAATTTGTTCTTCATTTGATCGAATTCTTGACACTGAGGACTTCTTCTTTCTTTGTTCGATGTGGACCTTAATGCGAACGCAGATTCCTCTTGGACAGGAACCAAATTTACCCCACAAACTCTCCTCCGGATCAAAACGGGGATTTTTATCACGCTCATCCATTAGACAACTTGAACTACCTAAGAATATCTTACCTGTCCTTGAATTATCCTGAACTAAAACCATATAATAAAAGAAATTTGAGGATGGACCATCATTTATAGAACAATGCCAAGGTGACACAACCTAAAACAAACTTGATTTCATACAAAGTTTGGCATGTGTTAGTTAAGTTCAGGATAACACATGGATGGGTTCAACTGTAAGTTCAAAGATATTAATAAGACGTTCAAATTGGATAATAGATAAGCTCGGAAAACCCCGCTATTTTGTTGTTGATAATTCAAGGAATGGTAAGATATTCTTAAGTTGTTCAATGGATGAGCATAAAGAAACTCCCCGTTTTGGTCCGTGGGAAAGTTTCTTCTTAATCCTTTTGCGCAAAAGAGGAATTTGGGCTCAGATTCTGGTCCATATTCGTTCTTTTTGCTGTAGTTAGGTCTATCACTTCCGAAGGTTGTAGCCGGTAACCTAGTCATCATCAGACTTCATTTGATCACTTTGATCGTCATCTTGTAGAAAAGACACCTTCCTTGTGGGGGGGTTCATTCGCACTCCATGATGTGGTCATTCATTCATTTACTATTTCATTCACTCGTTCATGGCTGAACTTAATGTCTTCGAAACACCCACATCAGACTAATTTTGGGGCGTGGGGTTGACCTTTACCAAGGCTAGGACTTGGCTGGACCCGCTTGAAACACAGAAAAACCCGATTGGCGCACTATCTTTGGACTCTTGGTCGATTTCCGTTTGATTTTCCACTCCCAACATGGCGGTTTGTACTTCTTGTTTACTTACGAACTCTCGGCCTCATCCGTGTGAGGTTGCGAGCTAGGAAATTCCGCGAGTTCGTATCCAGTATTTATACTATTATATAGGTTATCCCTGCCTAGCTCAAGAGAGTATCAGACAACCAATCTCACACCTAACTGATAAGAGATAAGACAAAGGATCAACATACAATGAAAAACAAATCCTCAAATATGAAAGAAAAATAATGGATAAAACGACAAAAGAATGATTAAGATCGCTAATCAAGACAAATTAATTTGCCAGGATAACAAAAAATGTAAGTATGAAAAGGACATTAAAAACGACAAACTAGAACTTAGAAACTAAAGGAAACCTGAAAAAAAGACACACAACGAAAAGATAGTAGGAAAAATAAAAATAAACTGAAAATAGAGGAGGAAACGAAAAGAGTACGACAAAAAATGTTAAAGATAGAAATAAAGTAGTAAGAGAAAGGCTAATAAATATACAAAAATGGCTTACCTTGGATCCAAACGACCACGACACAACACAACACAGCACTTGGTCTAAACCAGCCCGTAATTCATGAGCAACGTAAAAGACGTGTGCACACGACAGACGAGAAGAGACTGAATTGACATTTTCTGCCACTTTCTGCCATTTTCTGCTATTTTCTGCCACTTTCTGCCACTTTCTGCCATTTTCTGCCATTTTCTGCCATTCTGCCACTTTCTGCCATGTTCTGCCAACAAGTGGCAGAATGGTTCACATTCAATTAAAGGGGACAATGGGATGATAAGATTATAAAGAACAGGGACAATTCATAAAGATAATGATAGATGGTTTACAGAAATAGAACAAGAGCTTGCAATGAAGTTTCAGACTGAAAATGCTCGTCATTGATGTTTTTCAACAACCTACCTAAATATTAATACTTCAATGATTTTGTTGCTTTACAAAGAAAGAAGCAATGTAATTGATTCAGGTAGCAATTTGCACCACATGGTATTAATTTAGACAATCACAATATCCCATGGATGAAGAATTGCCCAAAATAAAAAATATACAACACCCCAAAGAATAAGATGTAATTGAAAATATGCGGATTCATTGCAACTAAACATGTACAGAAAATCAAATCCCAACACGCAAATATTTCTTTCACAGCATATATCTGTCTCTTGGATGTTAAAATTTGTGTTCATTTGTGTGATAGGCCATCTACAAGCCTTTAAAGACATATTTGAAACAAATCACAAGCTCATTTTATCACTTTGGGGACAAGGAAGTTGGCCCCAGCGGAAAGAAAAAAGAAGTTGTCACAACCTGGGCCTGAGTAATCCATTAGAGTAAGGTAGTAAATCAAAGTTGTTCCATTTTATTTCCCTGGGCCAGCAACATTTCTCGTAGTAATTGGGAATTTCCATTTAAATTTGACATGATTTTGATATGAGCATGCAAAAGCTATCATCTTACAATCATTCAAGAATTATGTTAGATCTGGAGAAAGTTTTACCAATGAAGCCATATCCTTTAATGCAGAGTTGTCAATGGTTTTACAGAAACTCCTAGTTTTTGTTTTGTTGAGAAGTGATAATGAGATAGAAAAAAATCATAACACGCCTACATTCTTAAGAATCTAATTTAGAAAAATTAAAAAATTAAAAAAAGAAAAAAAACTCGTGGCTCGTCCATTTCAAATCCAAAACTCCAAAATGTTCACCATTGTGTGAACTAAGGGAAACTGTAAAGAAAGACTGCACCATACAGGGTTCGTCTAACGTTTTTGCCGCGCATTTGAAATGACATCACTCGTTAGCTGTTGGAGCTATTGTGCTGAAATTTGTTGAGAGTCTTCCTCAAACATTGTTTAATCATTGCTACAAAAAAATGGTTTCCAAAGATGCCGTGACGTTCTCGCAGGAATGGAAAAGGCACGCCAAATCAGTGGCAAATCACGCCGGAAAATCAAATCATGAATTGTCGATTTTCTGGACTTGCCAGAAAGAAGTGTGAAAAATGTGAAAAAGGCGCTAGAGGGCCTTGGTTATGATTACATAGCTGTAGGAGTGTCAAAGTCCAATCCCGTCGGAATTGACGCTGGAAAAGCCAAGAACTTATTGAATAAGTTGAACAATTTGTCGAGAATCACCCTGACAAGTCCTTAAGGGCCATTAGCCAAGATTTGAGAGTGTCTGAGGCCACTTTTCGGCGTTGTCTGCATGAGGACACAATTGCGGCCTCAGGCCCACTCAAGTCTTGGCTAATGACCCCTAAGGGCTTGACAGGATGGTTCTCGACAAATTGTTAAACTTGTTCAATGAATTCTTGGCTTTTAAAAGCGTCATTCCGATTGGATTGGACTTTCCTGTTTCCCACAGGTTTGTAGTCATAACCACTGGCCTCTAGGGCCCTTTTTACATTTTTACACTTATTTTAGCCAAGTCCAGAAACTCGCCATTTTCAGAATTTGATCTTCGGGCGGGGATTGCCACTGGTGTGGTGTGCAATTTCCATTCCTGCGGGAACGTCTCAGCATCTTTGGAACTCATTTATTCTTGCAATGATTAAGCAATGATAGAGGAAGACTCGTTACAAATTTCAGCACAATAGTTCCAAAGCTAACGAGTGATGTCATTTCAAATACGCGGCAAAAACGTCAGACGCACCCTGTATTACAAAATACATTTCCTTCCATCCATTTTGTATTTAAAACATACCATTCAAGGTAACGTTGGCAATTTTTTATTAATGCCCCATTTGTATGTTAAGTTGTGTCAGATTTCAGCGCCAGAGCTTCACAACGAAAATGAATAGTTCGAATTTCGTGCTACATCGAAACCTAGTCACGTTAAAATTCGCAAAAGAAACGGTCATCTTCATTTTCGGCAACCTCATCCATAAACTGGACCTCAACATGAGTGTTTTTGTACGCCTCACAACAGGCTTCCACAGTTTAGAGTTCACTCTCTAGATTTGAGATTTGCCAACAATTGATAGGCACTACTCACAAAGACACTCGAAACTTAAGGGCTTCAACGGCTTAAAGAAAAACATCTAACATAACGTCCTAATAACACACTCATCGGAGTATTGGATGATCTCTAAAGGGAAATTTAGATAATCATAGTGTACATTACAAATGAATATGAAATGAAAAAAAGCTGAGTCCTAAAAAAACATAGATAACACTCCTACAAAATACAGCAAAAAGAACGGAAATCGGGAATAATGCTAATGAGAAAATGACACCAAACACATAAATTCTTTTGACAATTACCCACGATCAATTAATGAGCATTATAAAATTGAACTGTAGAGAACTTGTTTCTATACTATTTTTTGTTCTATCCCTAGGAATCAGTCTGGCCCCAACGCCACTTATCCGCGGTGATCAAGAGAGCACTGAAATGTTCGAACGTTATATTGAATTGTTCTTTGCCTCAGTTCCAAAGTCCAACTTCTCTGACATCCGGTTTCATTGGCAATACCCACCAACAAGACTTTATCCCATTCCGCCGGAGTTTTTGGACCAACAGTCCCTGATTGATCGCGTTGATTTTAAGGAACTCCAAGGCATGATTGCTGATCCATTCGAAGCCATACTTGAAGGCATGAAACAAGTGTCCTCGTCTGATGATCCTGATGCACTTCAAGTGAATGTGGAGCGGATGAAAGTGGAACTTGTTCATATTTTGTCATTACCTAGGAATATTGAAACCCATCCCAAATTCAGGGAACTAATTGGTGGATACATTTATCAAATGTTGGGACAAACAGGTCTTCTGGTGGGCATGCATGATTTCAAGCATGAACTACCAATTCGGCAATATGCCGAACAATTCGGCGAGAACATGGTGAGTCATAATGATTTAGTATTAGATGATTAGTAGGTCATTAAATGACAAGTTAAAGGTTTAGGTAACCATGAACTTGAGCATAGATTTCTAAACCACTACTGTAGATGTCGGATGACCGACCAAAGGAGGGTAAAATAGTGAAAGCGTAACGCCTCTTACTTTGGCGTAAGTTTTGCTCAAAGAAAGAGTTTGAAGACATCGCCAAAAAGTTGCAAAGTTTAAAGTGGACTTTGGTTTGACGATTGAATATTCAAAATTGAAGGGTGGGGAAAAATGTGTCTTCTTAGAGGTCGAAAAATACTTTTTACGTGATAAAAATTAGAAAATAGATGATTCTTAAAAAGCTAGATATTAATTTTTACTGCCCATTTTCGGTATGCTTTCCAACATAAACCCGTTTTTAGCATGAACATAATTTAGTAGAACTTTTCGCATTCTTCTTACTTTGGTAAAACCCAAGCAAATTTACAATTCATGTTAACCGTTTGTTTTCTCTGAACAATGACTTAGAGGAAAAAGCAAACATTTTTTTTTTTTTTTGGGGGGGGCGGATTTTTAATACCGCTACAAGGAATGGGATTCCCTGTAAAGAGAGTTAATCTCACTTATAAATGACACAAAAAATAATTCAAGGTTGCGTGAAAAAAAAACAAAGTTCCGTTGTGAGTTGAGGTGGGCATTGCTACAAAGTAATAATTTCTTCTCATTTAAGGTGAAGAAACCAACTTTCCCTCGAATGTAATGTCACCTATGATTCTACAGGGTATACCACTTAAATTCATTCATTCAATCAATGGCATTGTCACATAACTACAATCCCAAATGCCTTACGTTGGCAAACAAAAGTTTGATTTCATCATGGCCACCTTTGGTCTTCACCACAGCCTTCAATCTACCAACTGCAGCCTCAACACAGGCATGCAACTCAATCAGTTTGATGAGCCTCTTCGGAATGGACGAGAAGGAAATTTTCATCCAATTGAGGCCTGGAGATGAATCAGGACATTAATCCTTGTCCCAGAAATGAGGAAAGACATCTTGACAATAATTTTGAGCAAGTTGTGCGGTATGTCAAGCAGCCTCATCTTACTGGGAGAGCAGGGAAGTTCAAAGGCCAATTTTGCACATTTAAAATTTTTCTTACAAATATTGTTGAAAAAATTTAACTAACACCAAACATTGCAGAGAAATCATTCCCTTGCATCGGTTAAAAACCTGTGAACAAGCAAGGAAAAAATACTGTGCCAAAAGAATACGCAAAACATTTTGTTTAAACAAAAAGTGTGAAACTAATAAAAGGCTAGTGCACTAAGGGTAGGAGGAATCTTTCGGTCTTAATTTAGAAGGGACATCTTGTAGAAGAAGGACTCTCTTGAGTTTCGAAATGGATCTTACCACGGAACTTTGTCTTTTTTGCTCACGCAATCCTGAATTAATTTTTGTGTCCTTTATAAGTGAGAAGAGAGTTAATGAATAAAATTGCCGTTTATATGAAATTTGATCTACCAATGAGTTACTGGACGACAACTCCCAAATCTCTCATGGACGATACCTGCTCAATATCACAACCTCCATTGTCTTTGAGAGGAACATCTAATTTTGACGCCCCATACGTCATTGTGCGGAATTTCATCCCGTTCAATGCCATGTTACTCTCGCCAACCCAAGAGTAGACCTTCTCCAAGTCCTCAACTAAACATTTCGAGTCCTGCCCATTCCTTCCACAAACTAATTTTGTGTCATCAGTAGAGGTGTCATTTTGGTGCAAATAAAAAGTGCAAAAAGTGCTACTAAAAGTGCAAAAAAAAAACAGGAAAAAACGCAAGTAAAAAGTGCAAATAAAAATTTTTCAAAATTTTTTAGTACATTCATTCACACGCATACTTACACTTACGAACTCACTCACTCTTTCCCACTACACTAGAAGGAGGAGTTCCTCAAGGAGATTATATTCCCTCCGACGGTTGATTCCTTAAGCTACCTTCCCAAATCCAATCCCAAGTTTGAATGGAATTGATAATCTCGTCGTGCACAAAAACAGCTATTTTGAAGCCAAACACGCCTCTTATTTGTTTGTTGGACCTACTTTTGAGTGGCAACTCTGAAAACGTCGGATCTCGTAGAAAGATCTCCATGATGAGCTGAGAGAAACACATGCAAATCCAAGGAGAGCTTTTTTTCTCCTCGTCACTCACTTTGGAGTTAAACCAATTACGATTTTGGTAGCGGCTCAAGTGCTGGACGATATCGACAAAAAACACCTTCAAAAACCAGGTTCCAAAGCCATATGCAACGATAAGTTCGAGGAGGAAATTGTTGTTTTCCATTGCCTTTGCCAATCTGGTGGTAGCGATCACGAGAGATTTTTCTGGATCAAGAAAGAACTGATATTTTGGTTTCTCTATGCTTGTGTTTGTGTTCGTATGTGAATGTTTGTAGATGTCAAGCACAACAGAGAAATTCAAGAAAATTGAATCTCTGACTTCAGATTTAAAAAAATTTATGTTCAAAAAATAAGTTCAAAAATGAGCAAATTAAGTACTTTTGGAATTTTAGTCCAAAAATGGCAAAAAGTGCAAAAAGTGCAAATAAATTGTGAAAAGTGTAAAAAAACATTTTGCGCCAACGCGACATCTCTAGTCATCAGCATATGAAGAAATACTGGCTTTTGTTCTAAAATTCTGGAGAGGAGCAATAAAGAGAATAAACAAGAGCGGACCTAAAATTGAACCTTGCGGAACACCTGACTTGACATCATACATGCCGCTAAAAGATCCTACGACTTTAACTATTTGCTTCCTTTCGCTTACAAAACTATCAATCCAAGTCAGGACCTTACCCTGGACCCCTAACTCTTTGAGTTGATCGAGCAAAAGACCATGATCTACCTTATCGAAGGCCTTGGCAAAGTCAAGATAGACTACATCAACTGACTCATGACTTTCGAGCCCTTCAATGATTTGCTCAATATGATCAACCAATTGGGTTACTGTACTAAAATGAGCTCGAAACCCATGCTGTCCAGAAGGAATTAAATCATGGACTTCCAAATAATCTACAAGCTTGGACTTCATAATCTTCTCAAAAACCTTTGCAACGCTGGAGGTCAGAGAAATGGGCCTATAATTACCGGTACTAGGGAGTGACTTATCTCCGCCCTTAAAAATTGGAACGATATGAGCTACTTTTAGAGAGGAGGGAAACTTGCCCTGATCTAAAATGCAACGCATCAAATAGGAGAAAACAGGGGCAAGAATCTGTGAACATTTCATCAGAAACTGAGATGTCACACCATCAGGTCCAGGAGAACTCGAGAGCTTTAAGCTCTTGATGGCCTCAAAAGCATCTAGATCTGTGACTACCAGATCCTCCAATCGATTATCCTGACTATCAATGCCAGTCTCATCAAAAACATTGCTACAGTCATGGCCTGCTCTGACTACCCTTTTTGGAATTGAAAATACATTTGAGAACTGATCTCCAAGCATACTGGTCATAACCTCACTATCATTGACGGTTTTACCGCCGACCTCAAAAGGTCCTACAAGATGCTTCATTTTTCTCTTTGTATTCGCAAACGAGAAAAACGCCTTTGGATTAGTCTTAACCTCCTGGATCACTCTACTTTCCTTCTCTAACTGATCGGAATCAATGGAGGCCCTAATTATTGATTGGACCACATCCAATTTGCTTTGGAGGCTGGCTACAACAAATGGATTTGAAGTACGTCGAAGTCTATTCGAAAGCTGACAACTCCGTTTGAACAACTTCTTCCTAACCTTTGGAATTCTAGACAATGGCCTACCTTTTGCCACTATTTCTGGAATACCAATGGACAAACAAACCTCGTCAAAAAGTGAAATTAGCTTATACGCAGTTTCTCGGCCTGGCTCGCCTTGAAAATTCATTGTACTAGTTGATCTAAACAAACATTTTGGACAAAATAGTGATGGTCTCGGGCCGAGAGATAGACTAAAAAGCATATCAACTCTGTGTGTCTCCAGGCATTTAGAGGAACGTTTGGCCTTCATTTTCAAAGAATATTCAAAACTGCATGATTTTTATCGATGTCAGACTTCAAAATACCAACGTGTGTATCTGTGCTTGTGCTCAAAGTTTACGTGCACGAGATCGAGACGACACAAAATAATCGTTTTGCCCCTAATCACGAATGTTTAGATCAAAGTCGGACAGGGTCAGGAAAGTGCCCATTTATAGCTTTATCTATAGATGGTTCCTGCTTTAGAATGGAAATCAAGTCCAACTCGCCTAATCTTTCAACAATAATGGGCCAGTGTTCATCTTTGAACTTAAACTTGGCCACGCCCACCTTTTGAGCAGGTTTAACTCTAGAGCTCGCCGGCTTTTGAGTAATGGTCGACCCTATCTCAAGAATGTGATGATCGGAAAGGCTACATGGGGCAACATGGACATACTGGATCAGATCAGGGTCATTGGAAAAAACTAAGTCCCGAACACTCTCTGCTCTGGTTGCAATACCAACGTGTTGAGAGAGATTACGCAAGATCGCAAACTCTTCTAATTTTTCGAAAGACAGCGATTCTGTTTTCGAAATGGGAATGTACCCATCCGGACTAACCTCCCACTCAAAAATGCTAGCCGGAAAATTGAAGTCACCAACTACAAAGAGTCGAGAACAAACCTCTCGATCTGATAGAAATGAAGAAGAGCTACAGGAAGGTGGCCGATACATTGTTACAACCGTAAGATCAAGAGCCTTAATGTTACAAATCAAAACTTCTACTTCTCCATTCGACATTTGAACATGACTAAAATGTAAGTCTTTCCGGACATATAGACATACGCCCCCATGTGGGAAAGTGGGATTATCAGGGCGTACTCTATCACATCGAACTAGCCTAAAACCAGCTATTGCTACTTCTTCATCTAAAACTCCTGGACGAAGCCAAGTCTCTGAAATGGAGATGAAGGAGACCTCTCTTTCAATGGCTAGCTCCTCCAGCACTCTGACCTTTGTGCTGTCTTTTTTGGAAATAAGGCAATGCACATTCAAATAAAGCCCTTTTATGGGCATAATGTCTTCCGATGGACCATGTCTATTAGTTCTTGGACCTTCCTGTCTAACCTTAAAAAATCCTGCTTACTAACAAAATTTTGCCCTACAGGAAGGGATTGTTGGGGAGGGGAAGGGGCGGCTACATTGGCGTAAGACTTAGGTTGCCCTTGGGAGAAAGTGGGATGAGGAACCGGGTTATGGATATTTGGGAGAAGGGTGGAAATAGAAATAGGTTTTGGGGTGAGGGAAGGAAAATGGGACAGGGAATTGGGAGGAGGAGAAGGACGAGGAGGAGGAAGGCTAAAGGGATGAAATGTTTGGGGAATGGGTTGGGGATTGGAGGCTAACCTAAAACCATAACTAGGAGACCCAGATTTTGCTGGTTTGGGTTTCCTCCGAGTACCTCGTATGTGGACCTGTTTACAGTCCACATAGAAACATGTCCCACTACACATTGACCTACGACACATGTACGGGTGGAAGAAGGGGCACTCGACCTTTGAGCACCCTTTCTTATTGTATTTGAAGAGCCCAAACTTCAACAATTTTTGACACCATTGTGGGTGTTCAAAAGAGCTGCAACCTTTTCTATCAGGACTACAAGGCTGCCTTTTATGGTCAGGACAAATTTCCCTACAAACCAGAGCTTCCTGAACAATTGTTGGTTGAGCTACTTCAACCAACTTGACCTCAGTTGCCTCCGTTTCAGTGGAGTTATCTACAATTGGGCTCACTTTTGAGTCAACGAGCTTTCTGGTCTGGTTAACACAAGCCACCAGAGCCTCAACTATGAAAGCCTTCTTTAAAACAGAGGGGTCCTTCCCTTCTAAGGCTAAATGCAGACATTTCTTAGCCTCATCGCTAACCTGACTCAAGATGGCGTCCATCATGTCAATGGAAGGAAAAACTAACAACCAACTTTAACAAAAGTAATGAGAGAAGAAGGGGGTGTGAAGAAAGATTAACAGGAAACAACAACTAGGTGAAGAAGCTGACCAGACTGACCTAGCCCAAGAGAGGGAGCCAACCAAACAATTTCACACCTAACTGTAAGAAGACAGTCACCTAATGGAATAGTCCCCTTTCTGGCCAACAGGAAAGAAGAAAAACAAGAGTTTCGACCAACCTAGCTCAAGAGAGAGTCAGACAACCAATCTCACACCTAACTGATAAGAGATAAGACAAAGGATAACATACAATGAAGAACAAATCCTCAAATATGGAAGAAAAATATTGGATAAAAACGATAAAAGAATGATTAAAATCGCTAATAAAGACAAATCATTTGCCACTATAACTAAGAATGTAAGTATGAAAAGGACATTAAAAACGACAATATAGAACTAAGGAACTAAAGGAAACCTGAAAAAAAGACACAAAGAAAAGATATTAAGAAAAATAAAAATAAAATGAAAATAGAGGAGAATACGAAAAGAGTACGACAAAAAATGTTAAAGATAGAAATAAAGTAGTAAGAGAAAGAAGAGAAAGGCAAATAAATATGCAAAAATGGCTTACCTTGGATCCAAACGACCACTACACAACACATCACAGCACTTAGTCTAAACTGGCCCGTAATTCATGAGCAACGCAAAAGACGTGTGCTCACGACGACAGACGAGAAGAGACTGAAAAAGGATTTCTCCCGACAGCTTTAATCCGACCCCCAACAGGATTCGAACCTACGCCGTCTGGGGAAGCACTTACACTCGGCACTTTTAAGAACGCGCTAATACGCGTGGCCATTCTGGCTTCCTTGAAAGGATTTCTCCCGACAGCTTCAATCCGACCCCCAACAGGATTCGAACCTACGCCGTCTGGGGAAGCACTTACACTCGGCACTTTTAAGAACGCGCTAGTACGCGTGGCCACTCTGGCTTCCTTAAATAAAAATTCGATTTCATTTGCCAATCTTTTGCTAAGTCTCAAGTTACTTTTAATTCCGATAAAAATTAGAAAAAGGAGCACAAAGACTTGAGTTACGAGAGGCTTTTCAAATTTCTGCAAGAATGTGTTTCTTAAAAAGTCTGGCAAAATGAAATTACTGCAGATAGGGATTTTATCAAAAGTTTGAAGAACACATATTCATACTTTCCTACAAAAGATCCAGTCTTAAAATACAAGTATTTTCAAACTTTTTTTGAGTCTACGGTCACTGAACCGCTCTATGCTTGAGACAACTTCTATCAATCAACAACACCAGCATGCTTTGGTTTAATCTGGGAAACCTTGTTTTATGCATCTACCGATGTTTTCAACCAACTCGTCTAATTTCTCTCTTTGTTGTGAAAAACCAGGTTTTCGAGGTCAACGTTCACCGATTCAGTGAGCAACATTCGTATCTTCAACCTCCGACTTTGTTCTTTTAGGTTCGAAGATTAAGCCTGTTTATTACATGGACATTTTTCTTCAAAGTCTCAATTTTAGGGCACTCATTTGATTACTTTTTTTAGAGCCTGAAAATGAGTTTATTTGCAAGCTAAAAAACCTTTTTATTCGCGAAGTGGTGCATTTTCATAAATGCACTCAAAGATTTATTTCCAAAACATTTTCGCCCGAGTTTGTATAAAGGTATTTTAAAAATTCTAATAGATTTTCAAAAATGATTGTATTCATATCGATTGAAATGAGTTTTGATGGGCTTTCCGAACATCATAAAGGGCAAATAGAGCTCTATAATCTAATTTTAATGGAAATATGGAGCACAAATGTTTTTCCAACTCAAGGCCACGCAAAACAAAACCCCAATTGTTTATACTAATTTGAAAGAGCTGTAAATTAACCATTCGTTTGCAGCTAGTGATGGACCGAAAGCGCTTTCGGCCGAAATTTCGGTTTCGGTTTCGGTTATGCCTAGCGAAACCGAAAGCAGACATGCACTATAAAGGATGGACTTCGACAATAAAATCGAAAAAATTTTCGTCCAAGAACCTCTGAAATTCAAGTTTCCCGATCTTTCAAAATTTGCGACTACTCAATTGTTTACACATGAGCAATTTAATTTTTAAGGTGGATTTTGTATTGATACAATTTTGTGGTCAGATGCTTTCGGTTTCGGTTTCGGTTAAGCCCTCTTTCGGCCGAAACTTTCGGTTTCGGTTATGAGCCCTTTCGGTCCATCACTATTTGCAACTTTGTTTTCCATTCATGTACTTCGTTTGTGAAGTTTGGGAATCCCAAACTGAATGAAAA
>JAAGOF010000046.1:64113-74618 GCA_010645155.1 Tigriopus japonicus | reverse complement strand
GGCATAGTTAGACATCAAAAGTGCCAGATTTTTTCCCTTTTAGTATTTATTTTATTTATTTTTATGAGTTTCCTGAAAAATCAATTTCTGCCATTTTCTGCCTCTTTCTGCCATTTTCTGCCACTTTTTTCGCAGGAATAAACGCCATTTTCTGCCACCAATTTCTGCCAGGTGGCAGAAAATGGCTTTTATTCATATTCCATCACTGCCCTGTAGACTTACCCTTCAACAGACTTGATAAAAGTTTCTTGAAAATTTCTTATCTTGATTAAAAATTTAGTTTATCTACCACCCATGGCGAATCCAATTGTTGAACTTATTTTATGAATTATAATCTTTGGTGATAATAGTGGCATGTTTTTAGCATATTATGGCAACCCTGATCGACTTTGCCCACAGAGTTGGCAGAGAGGAGACGCTGGGGCAGACAGGCCAAACATTTTGTTGGACAATTTTCAGGCCCCAGCTGACCTTTGGCTGTGACGTTTCCCAAGCAGTTGTGCCCAAACAAGTTCGTTTCGTTTGTAGGGTTGAAGTAGGGGTGGGCGAGAAGCCGGTATCGGTGCCAAGGTGTTGACACCAACTTTTTGGGCTTTCGGTGTTCGCACCAACACCAGGTCTCTGGTGCCGACATTTTAAGGCTTCAAGAGTTTTTGAAAAACGTACTACCCGCCCATAAACTTGATCCCAATTTGATTGTAAATGTGAAGGACTAAACAAAATCCACTATCATTAATTTTTGTTCCATCATAAAAATAAACGCTTACCAAACTCCAAAAACAGACTTGCAAAGCAAGAAAATCACACACCCAGCTAGGGTATTGTAAAATGTAAGCTTATCTTCCCTCTCTCCAATTTATGTTGAACTAACATGAACTTAAATGTCTTTAGAATGGGTAGGTCTGTCAAAACAGGTGCTCCATATTACAGTCCAGAAGGGCACATTTTGTTTGACTTAATTACAAGGAACACGCTATCGGTGTTAATGTCGACACCACGACGTTGATGGGCAACTTCAACACAGGTGTCGGTGTCGGCGTGGGTGTCAACCTTGCGGTGTCGGAGTCGAGGGCAAAATTGCCGCTGTCACCCATCCCTAGGTTGAAGTCAGGGTCACTTGTTGTTTGTTTGGGCACAACTTAAGTAATAATCTTCGGAAATATCAAGTTTTCACATGCAACCTTTGCTCTTCAACAGCTGTAACTCGTCCAACAAATATTTCCGTATATCCGCCCTGTGACTTTGCCCCCGACTTGAGCATGTTTATGTACGTATGTTTGCTTCTATCAAGAAGCACGGAAATCAGGTAGTGGGAGGCTAGTAATGAGAATTATGATTTCCAGCAGAAACGAAGCATTTGCGTTCTTCTTCTGCAAATGAGACCTGGCTTGTATTAAGAAGATCATGTATTTCAAATTTCAGCCCAATCAAATGCCGGAGTAAAAAGTTATGCCTTCTCAAACTTATGTACTGAAGAGAGCATAGAATGAATGAACTCGCCCTTTTGTGGTAAAACGATTACCACAAAAGGGCTAGTTCATTCATTCTCGGTAGGATTTGCACTGAACTTTGAGTGAGCATAACTTTTGTCTCCGACGTTCGATTGAGCTGAAAATTGAAATACGTACCGTATTCTTGTCAACATATGCAAGATCTCATTTGCAGAAGAACGTTATTTAATTGTTCTTACTGGAAATCATTATTTTCATTGCTAACCTCCCACTCCATGATTCCAGTGCTTCTTGCTTCTACGTACGGGCATTTTGAAGCCATGTAACGTTCATATGTAATTTGATACGACAATCGAATTTAATATGATTCGAAGGGAGGAGACGTGGCGTCGTGGTTAGCGTAGTTTTCAACAATGAGAGATGTCCCAGGTTCGATTCTCATCCCCGAGCTTTCTCAAGGAAACTTTTAGACGCTAATTCACACCCACAGACGGAGAACCATTCTGATACCGGACATGAGATTGCCTTTTGATGGGCTCAAAAGCATCTTGATTTGATGACCATTTTTATTCTATTTTTGCCTTTATTTTGAATTTTTTGAAAATCTCTTCCGGTCAAGTTTCCAATCACCAGATGACGTCAAAAGCGCAACTTTTGTTGTTTCTTTACACAAAGTTTCAGAGTGGAGATACCAGAGCAGGCCGGTCATGGAATTTCATTGTCGGCAGCAAGGGCCCTTTATCATCAGCGGCTGGTTGAAACTTGCACAAACAAACGTATTCGTCAGTGATGGCATTTGAATAAAAGCCATTTTCTGCCACCCGGCAGAAGTTGGTGGCAGAAAATGGCTTTTATTCATGCGAAAAAAGTGGCAGAAAACGGCAGAAAGTGGCAGAAATTATTTTTTCAGGAAACTCATATAAATATTTATATTCAATACTTAAAGGGACAAAATTTGGTACTTTTGATGTCTAACTATGGCCTTACCATCAAAAGCTCATTGCATCGAAGAAGGAAGATACAAGTTTATGAAATCGATTTCCTCCATTCGTTTTCGAATTTCCCTCGAAGCCAGGGTGGCCAAATCGGGCACTCTTATTTTGTCTTAAATATGTACCGATAGTTAAACCTTAAATGCGATTTAATTCTATTATGCTCAGTCACTATTTCAACACTATAGTTTAGAATTGTAGGTTTTTAAAATGTTAAAATACCTTAATTTTCTAAATTTAAATGCTAAGGCCTAACTTCCGTTTTTCAAATCCAATTACAATACAGTTTGACAAAATTCATTTGGAGTAAATACTTGTATATTTTCAAGTCAAGTTTGTTTACTCAAATATAAAATGAAATTAATCAGTGACTTTCTTAACTTTTACAAATACAATATGTTTGATGAATAAATTACGACTTAACATTACGTTTTATCAAAGTCTGATTTGCAGATGCTTGCTTACTATGAACGGAATTAGTTTAAAATAAATTACTATAACACCAAATTAACAAAATTAGAAACCAAATCCCAGCAAGACATTTTCGTTTTCTTTAAAAAAAACTGATAATGGGGCTTTACAAAAATTTCAACAATTACTTCCTGGGGCACAACTCATTTATTAATTCGTTCCATTAATTACGCTATCAATTAACAAACCATATGATATCATCAAGCATTCTAAAAAATAGTGATAATCTTATTCTAATATCCCTTTTCAACACTATCTAATCTAATATTACTAATTATTAATTAAATATTACTATCTAATATTTAAGTGACTTTGAACTCCAGAAAAAAAAATATTTTTTTTTTTCAAATATGATTATTAAATCATCAATTTGAAATATGATAAAAGTATATCATGGACGCTTTGCATTATTTCACATAAAATTTAGTCCTAATTTTAATAGAAGTTCTGATTTCAGCCTGAATTATTGTTACCATATGGCACATCAAAGGAATGACGGATTTTTAACCAGGGAATTTCTTATGAAAAGACATGTTTAAAAATACAATGTGTTTTTTTCTAGTTATTTGAGCATCAGCTCAAATGGCAAGACTTCTAATGGCATATTCCGATATCAGGGTATCATAAAGAAAATATTTTGGAAAGGTGTACATTTTTCATTAGCTCAGATAAGTGTATCAAATCACTTAAAACCACCAAAATGAACAATTATTCCTAGACTGCGACGCAACTGCGAAGCTGCGTTCTGACTCCACAACAAACAAACAAACAAACAAACAAACAAACAAACAAACAAATAAACAAACAAACAAACAAACAAACAAACAAAGGGGTCCTTAGTTATGAATTGTTGTAAAATTGTATCAATATCTATTTAAAAGATGTTTAACTATGATTAATTTTAACTTTCAATTTGCACCAAAATCACCCAAAATGCTCCAGTGGTGTGTTAAAGTAATTGCCAAGGTATAATATATATATACCTTTTCGGCATCACAAAGATAAATAAACATTTTCTGTGTAATCCAAGTTTTGTCTTTAACGAAAAATAAGTATATAATATCTTTCAAAACTAACTTAAAATGTATATTTTTGCATATTTTATTCATTTTTTAACAATTATTGTCAAAAATAATTTTAATTTTTTTTTAAATTTTAACCAATAACTTTTGTTTCAAATTTTGCAATTTATGACACGAAAATATTCGTTTGACTAATAAATATTTTTACAAATTAACACAGATCTTCCATAAATATTAATATCATGTAATACTATCAAATGCTGAAATATTTGTAAAAAAGAATTAAAAAATGTGTAATTTAAGTTGGTTTTAAGTTATAATAAATGTTATCATTGTAATCTATACAGAAAATAATACAGATATGAAAAACTTTTCCTTAGTTTTGTAATGTTGAAAATGTGTTTTATATTTCTTGGCAATTAATTTAACACATAAACAGAGCATTCCCTAGTAAAATTTGATAAAATTTGAAGGTTTAAAGTAGTGATAAGGTCAGATGTTTTGTGTCTTCCAAGGTGTGCTAGCAAAGTTGACTTCGAGGCAACTTCAAGGCAGTTTCAGCCGTTTTGTTGATAGCATAAGCTTTCTTGAATCAGAAGTACACCAAGCAACTCATGAAAAAGAGAAGTGTACCACTGGTGCCAAGGTGCAACAAGTAGAGATACGTCAACAATTTTCCAACGCTAGTCATATGTATAGCATGCACCAACATGTGCTAGTTCCATTGACTTCAAGTAAACTTCTAGCAAGCTGGGTCGCTATTTGGGCTTAGCATCAGGTTTGATTGATGAGAGGTTCTCCGAGAAGCACGCCTAGAGAGGAGCATTCCAACGTTGTGGAAGCACTCCCATTTGAATACTTCAACGCTGATCAATCGAACTGCAAGCGAACTTCCTTCCAGTGTTTCCTTAAATTAGCTGCCAAAATTTGCATGCTCCTGTGAGATCAATCAATGTTTTGAGTTGAATGGAGTAATATGAAATAAAGAAGGAGAAATGTGGAATAGCTGAACCAGCGGGCAATTAGTGTTTCGAGAGGATGAATTTACGATCATAGATGTAGAGGCACTTCTAGGTTGGAACGAGAGACCTACTTTTCAAAATGGCAGCTGTCTCAACAAAACCAGCCAATTGAACTACGAAGTGTACTAACAAGTACACTTTCTAGAGTTGCCATCAAAACATATGCTCACACCATTTACTTGAACTGGACGATTCATATTGCGTTTGGCACAATTTGTCAAAATTGCACCCAACAAACTATCAGAGTGCCACAAGTTCAAATTGAAGTAGTATATGAAATCACTGAATGCGATTTGGTTGGGTTGCAGAAATCTTCAAAGGAGCTGTGTTTATAAAGTTAATGAAAAGTTTACTCTCAAGTAGACTTTGGAGCATACCTTCAAGTAAACTAGCAAGCATTCCAAGACCAATACAACCAAAATATATGACCTATAGCTTCTTATTTGCACCATATGTATTCATGTACTTTTGCTTTAATTCATAGTTTTAAGTGATTTAATATAGTTATTTGAGCTGACAAAAATGTACACCTTCACAAAATATTTTCCTTATGACACTCTGATATCAGAAAACGCCATTAGAAGTCTTGGCATTTGAGCAAACACTTTTATAGTACATAGGTAACCACAGTGTTCTCTTAAGTATTAGTATAAACTTTAATTATATTTGACTCTTTAAATGTCATTCTAAAAACGCAGATATGTAGTTGAACATCAGTCAATGCGTAATTTTGTACATTAGCGGCCATTTTCTTACATTTTCTGCCACTATCTGCCATTTTCTGCCACTTTCTGCCATTTTCTGCCATTTTCTGCCACCAAGTAGCAGAAAATGGCAGAAATTCAGAAAAAGCCAAAATTTGCCATCCCTGGTATTCGCAGAAGGCAAACTTTTGAAAAACAAAGTTTTTCGGGCATGTGGCTTCCTGTCTAAGCTTTGCTTTTCCCAAATTATACTAAGGTGCTCAAGGAATATGATAATTCAATTCACAGGCATTAATTTACACAATTATGGGATTTGACATTGAATATCTGTCTTGTGCACTTTCATTTGTATTATGATCTTCCACTTGTTTGGGCAAGTATGGATTGGATTGGATTGTTGGTGCTAGGGTCGAAGGGTTGAGCCTCGCCCGGCCAGCGAAGCCAGCCATCACATCATCCAAATTGTTCCGATAGGCAATCTCATGTCCGGTATCAGAATGGTTCTCCGTCTGTGGGTGTGAATTAGCGTCTAAAAGTTTCCTTGAGAAAGGTCGGGGAGGGAAATCAAACCTGGGACCTCTCTCACTAAAGGAAACTGCTCTAACCACGACGCCATGTTTCCTCCCCGTTTGTTATGATATTTGTCAAAAATATTTGCCTTTTCACGCAACTTCCGGACAGTTTCAGCAATAAACAAGGAAGAAAAATTGACGAGAATGGCCTCTCTATAGACCTCTATGGCTCCCCCTACACAACTGAACTTGTTTGAACGATTTTAGCCACATTTAAAGAGCTAAGCTATCAATAGTCCAACCACTTAGATTGCTATTATTTTTCAAATAGGATACAGGAATTTTTCGAAACAATTGCACTTTGGACTTAAAAAATACATCGTTCTCTCACATTCTGGATTTTTTTAATTGCAGGAGTCTGTGTTTGAGGAGGGCACAAATGTTATTGGTATTCTGCCCGGAAAGTTTTTCAATTCAGGAATGGACAGACCTATTATCATCGGTGCCCATTGGGATGTGGTTGCAAATACCAGTGGTTTTAATGACAATGGATCGGGTTTGTGTACCCTAATGGAGGTGGCTCGCGTTGTGACCAAGGCGCAGTGTTTCCAACAAGACTTCTCTGTCATCTTTGTGGCTTTCGACTCGGAGGAAGTAGGCTCCATTGGCAGTTTGAAGTTCATACAACAATATGTTATGCCTAGTATTCTACGTAGAGGAGCTCGAGTGCAAGCAGTTTTCATTGTTGATACAATAGCAAACTTCGATCCCGGTTCCATGCAACAAGACATTGACGAATCGTGGTGGGATGTCGCACCAGATACCGCTTTTCGAATACACAAGAAAGGTCAAATGGGCGATTTTGTTGGATTAATTGGCCGTAATCTGACAAATGATCGTCACGTGATGGACAAATTTCTACGCCATTATAACAGCACTCGATTTCCAGTGGAGCCTTTTGAACTGAATCAATTGCCGTCATCGAAGTTTCCTACCAAGAAAGAGCTCGCTGATCATGGTTACTTCTGGCTGAGCGATAACTCAAGATTTTGGTTTTACAAAGAAAATGACGGTCATACCACTTTTCCTACTGTCTTACTTACAGACACAGGTAAGAAATTATTAAATGCTCACAAGAAGCACGGAAATCAGGTAGTGGGAGGCTAGTAATGAGAATTATGATTTCCAGCAGAAACGAAGCATTTGCGTCCTTCTTCTGCAAATGAGACCTGGCTTGTATTAAGAAGATCATGTATTTCAAATTTCAGCCCAATCGAATGCCGGAGTAAAAAGTTATGCCTTCTCAAACTTATGTACTGAAGAGAGCATAGAATGAATGAACTCGCCCTTTTGTGGTAAAACGATTACCACAAAAGGGCTAGTTCATTCATTCTCGGTAGGATTTGCACTGAACTTTGAGTGTGCATAACTTTTGTCTCCGACGTTCGATTGAGCTGAAAATTGAAATACGTACCGTATTCTTGTCAACATATGCAAGATCTCATTTGCAGAAGAACGTTATTTAATTGTTCTTACTGGAAATCATTATTTTCATTGCTAGCCTCCCACTCCATGATTCCAGTGCTTCTTGATCCTCAGAACTGAATTTGGACGGACGTTAAAAGGCACAAAAGCGCTTACTTTCTTGTTTTTTGGGTTGGTTGCGGGTTTGTACTTCCGCGACAAGGAATGCGATTCCCTGTAAGCAATACGTCATATATATAATAATTTAAACAATTAACATTTATACGAAAATTGGTCTACCAACCACACCAGAAATTCGATTTTGTCTTAGAGGATTATTTGTAGACTTTTCAACACCATGACGATTGGTTTGTTAACAAATTTAAGTTGGCTTTCAGTCTAGGTTAGTTTGAACCCTTACTTTTTAAGTGTTAATTAAAATGCCAAGACTTCAACTGATTAGGAGGATCTAAAATCTACATATTGTTGAGAAAATGCTATTTTCTAGAAATTGTCAACTTTGTAAGATGTTATTTTAGAGATTTGAAAAGTGCGTGTCACTTTTAATAATAGTTGATTTTGCGTTTTCGGGCTGGTTTTTGTGCAAATTTTCAGTATCAAGTAACAAATGAGAATCATAATTAAGGACATGAACTTAAGACGAATAAACTTATTCGTCTTTTTTCGTCATTTTGGTCTTTATTTGTCGCGAAATTTTTTCGTCTAATTTGGATTTTATTCGTCTTTTTTCGTCTAATTGGCCAAAAATTTGGATTTTCTTAGATTTCAAGCGCTTGCAGCGTTTTTTTTAAATTTTCCATGCAAATAAAAACTTCAAAGAAAGTTTAACCCCACCAATCATAGGCCGATGTAATAATTTGATTGTCAGTTGCGGTTTTGCACAAACAAAATACAATCCACACTTATAAATTAACTTGTACTCGTGCAGTTGCTCGACAGACACAGAAAGAAAAGATTACTATTGGGTTGAAAAGGCCATCAGAACAATTATTGGATTTGCAAATCTGATTTTAAGAATAGCTGTACTAAAAACGTTCCATTAAAAAGGCATTTTAACTCTTGGTTTTTATTTGACAAATGTACTACTGGCTAATTCTTGCTCGTTAGGTACTTCCTTTTTTAAAATTTTCTAGATTTCGCCGCTTTTGACAGTCAGATAAGTTCAGACAGATTGTCCTTATCAATAGGGACATACATAACGTCTATTTTGTGGGAGCAGCTTTAAACGTCTTTTTTCGTCTGGACGGGCATTTAATTTTTCTTCTTTCTTATAAGATATGTTCATTCGCCTTTTTGGGTTGTTCGATCGAAAAACTTCGATTTTTTTCCCTTTTGCAAGTATTTTTTTTCTTCTTTTTTTCGTCTGTTGGGAACTTTTATTCGTCTTTTTTCGTTTGATCGGTCAATTTTATTCGTCTTTTTTCGTTTAATCGGTCAATTTTATTCGTCTTTTTTCGTTTAATCGGTCAATTTTATTCGTCTTTTTTCGTTTAATCGGTCAATTTTATTCGTCTTTTTTCGTTTAATCGGTCAATTTTATTCGTCTTAACTTCCTGTCCCTAATCATGATGAAGATATTTTTTAAAGATGCACATTTTAATTTAGCTCATATAACTCTATTAAATCAATTAAAACCACTTTGTTTCCAAAATGTTACTTATATGCATTGAAAGGGTACTTTGTTATGAAATATCATTCTCACATTTAAATTGGGTTAGGTAAGCATTTTTGACCACCGGTGATCTTCAGGGTTCAGGGTTGATTTTGATCGTTTTTGCTTGCTTAATGTTCTGATGGGTCTTTGATTTTATTTCAGCTTTCCATCGAGGATATATGCGAGAATGTTATCACGAAGAATGCGACAACAAAGAGAATTCAAATATTTCAAATGAAAGTTTCGAGTTCATGGGCAATGTAGCCCAGGCTCTAATATACACTATTGTGGAAATGAGCACCGAATCTAAACCAAAATGTGTAACCCCAGATTTTGGTGCACCCCATTTCGAGAAGCGACCAGTTCGGATTCCTATTGAATTTCCCGAACCAATAGTCAAAACTGAATCTGAAAACGGGGGGCAAGGCGTGCTCGAAGAATTGATGAACCCTGATGAAGCATTAAATGAGGTAGACGAAGCTGTTTTGAAAGACCAGTTCCTGTATTCAATGCCCGAAGACATAATTCAAGGTTTGAGCAAAGGCCAAGTGCAAGCCTTGTTTTTGAAGCTTCTGAAACTCGTTCAAGTTGACGATGATTTGACTCCTTTTAAAAAGAAACCTTCCCAATGGTTTTCTGCCGAAAGCTCGCCAAATGTTCGGTACAATATTGGTACTCAAATCAATATTGGATCCTTGAATCTGGGGTTCAGTGACGAAAGGGCCAAAGGGACGCCGACCCAATTTCCTCCAAGATTCAACGAAAATAAAGCTGACATCGTTTTGGGTTCAGAAAATGTCAATCCAAACGTTCTCTCTAACATCATTCAAGGCTACTACAATACTGATGCATTGAAGCCTTCCATTGATCGCCGAAATTATCAAGGAAAGTACAAAAACTCACCCATGTTCATCAAACTCGTTGACAAAACTACAAAAATATCGGAAGAGCTTTGATTTTCAAGTAGCCTCGGATTACCAAATTTAGCCGTGCCATTATATTAATAATAATAATAATAAGAAGAAGAAGAAGAAGAAATAAATAATAATAATATTTGTTGAATAAAGTTGAAAGTGGGGAAGGCATTTCAAACGTGCGGCTGGATCTATCGCACTTTCAAGTCCAGAGATAGTATTACGATGCTAACTCTGTACAAGTCGATTGTCCAGCCGCATCTTGAATATGCCTCACC
>JAAGOF010000046.1:44085-60144 GCA_010645155.1 Tigriopus japonicus | reverse complement strand
ACATCACCTCCGGAAAGGTCAGGTTCCTAACATTGTTGGACACTAACCTTGCCAGCCAGGTGGTGAAGGGCTCAGTTTCGCATATGAAATGCGTCCATGCATTATTGGCATATTGAGGCACGCAGAGGTATCGTTTGAGGAATTTGGTGAAGGTGGCATGGGCGGATTTGATGGCGGATTGGGCGGAGTTGGGAAGCCAGAGGTGCAGTCCGTAGAGGAAGATGGGGGTGATGTAGGTCCGGAAGAGTTGTAGAACTATTGGAAGAGGAAGGTTCTTGATAGGAAGTCTATTGCACATGTATCCGATCCTAGCCCGGGCCTTGGTTATTGCGCTGTTAAGGTGCTTAGTGAAGAAGAGTTGGTTGGTGAAGGTGAAACCGAATGAACCGAGAACTTCTGAATTGCTTTAAATCATTGCAACTTAGGTTTTTAAACTTGTTTGCTGAAATGCCAAAGCATGACAGTAACAATTTGCTCCCAACCAGCCGAATCTGACTCGCTTTTCGATATTTTTTGGCATGATTTGTTCGTAAGGTTCTGGTATCACTGGTTTGCTCTTTCGACCGGACCTCTCATCGTCACCATTACCAGTTTTCTCTTGACCTAAAGGTGCGCAAGGCCCAGCCAGATATCTGAGCCGCTTTGGATATCTTTTCAATGAGATGTAGGCTAAATTTTCCGTCATCTTGGATAGTGACTCCAAGATCACTTGGTGGCAAGTTGAAGTAGCCCTAGCTGATTTCGGGCCAGCGCTAGGGCTGACGATTTTCTCGAACATTTCAATTCTCGAGAATGAGAATTTCTCGAGAATTCGAGAAAAATTCTCGAGAATTCTCGAGAATTTGAGAAAAAGTGAAAATAGCGAAAAAAATGTACATTCAAAGCTTCCAAAGCACTTGAAATTGTTATTTTTTGAAGTTTATACCAAAATCAATATGAACATGAGTGTGAAAAACAATGATTGGACCTCACGGACAATAATATCTGAAATTTCATTTCTGACATTTCTGAAACGTTCTACTGACATTGTTAAACCTTCGAACATTTTCGCATTTTTGGTCAGCTGTAATTTTCAAAACAGGGGTTTCTTGTACCAAGGAGGACGGTATTACTTGGAGTGGGATCAAGCGGGGGCGCGTTACTGCGTTGGTGTGAATTTTCCTGCGTGATAGCCTGGAGTTAATGAAGAAATCCAATATAATTCGAATTAATGTCGTTTTATTGACATAAGTCATAAAACAAAAGTCCACAAGGATTCAATGAGCAATCATTTGATACCCAATTGATGTCTCTCAAAGAATTCAAACTGTGTTGTTTCATTGTGTTAAGTCAGATATCTTCAAACTACTGATCGATCTACTGACTTGCTTTGTGTTAGTGATTGTCATCCTTTTATTGAAAGCAACATGGTTTTTATCATTGGGATTGTTTAAGGACATTTTTCTCTTCATAGAATGCAAATAAAAATCTTTTTTGTATCTTTTTTTCAACATTTTACAGTCTCCTTTTGGCTTTAGAACCCCAATTAGGTGCTAAAAACAAAGACAGAGAAGAACATTCAAATCATTGTACAAAGGGAAGAATGTCCTTAAACAACCGCAATGATAAAAACCATGTTGCTTTCAATAAAAGGTGGACAATCACTAACACAAAGCAAGTCAGTAGATCAGAAGTTTGAAGATATCTGACTTAACACAATGAAACAACACAGTTTGAGTTCTTTGAGAGACATCAATTGGGCATCAAATGATTGCTCATTTAATCCTAATGGACTTTTGTTTTATGACTTATGTCAATAAAACGACATTAATTCGAATTATATTGGATTTCTTCATTAACTCCAGGCTATCACGCAGGAAAATTCACACCAACGCAGTAACGCGCCCCCGCTCGATCCCACTCCAAGTAATACCGTCCTCCTTGCTTGTACACACCACCACAGCCATTAGAATCTCGAAAAAATTCAGACACAGAATCTTGCCTCGAATCTGGACAGAGAAGATTTTGTTTGGGCTGGTTCACGAGTTATTTTCTTGTTCGAATGTACCATAAAGATGTTTATAAAGTTTCAAACATTGCTCATGGCTCCTATTGTTCTTTTACTTGAAACTTTTGTTTTGAATGAAACAGTTTTGCCATCAATTCCAAAATATGACCTAGAGTAATCTAATAAAAAATTCTCGAAAATTCTCGAGAATTCGGAAAAATTCTCGAGAATTTTCGATCCTCGATTTTTTCGAGAAATTCTCGAGAATTCTCGAGCGAGAATGGGACACTGTAATCGCTTGTGTTTTCTTTTCTTACCGCTGGAGCCACCACTAGTGATGTGACTTGGGCAAGTAATGAGTCATCACAAACACCCCAAGCACAAGTTGTTGACAAGCATTACTTGGGCAATACACCAATACACTTGGCAAGCTCAAGGAACATTGGAAGATGCAGTTGCCGGCAGTTGCTCTTAGAAGATTTCAGATGCTTGCAGTGTGACTTAGAAGAAAAGAATGTCAAGTTGCATTTTCAATGATCTTTTGACCTTAATAATTTAGCAATAAACAGTGGAAGTGAAACAAAAAAAAATTTGATTTGGATAGCATTTGCAAAACCATGTTTTTTTCTTTAGTTTCCGTTCTAAGCCACACATGAATACACTTTTCGGGCCAATCAAGAATGACATTTAACAGTCACACTTGGGAACAAGCTCGGTCACTCAGAGTTGCTAGAAAAAAAATATAAGATGCCAACTCTTTTTTTTTTTGAAATATTCTCAAAAGCTTTTGCATTTCTCGATACAAAGGCTTTGAATTGTGTATTTTCATCTAAAAATCCATCCTAACAAGGGCATGGGCCCTATTTCGCTGAAACTTTCTGGTTAATTGAAATTCTGATGCCGAAGGTTTAGTCTTCATTCCTAGCAAATTTGGCAAACCTGTAAGGTGGGAAAAATACTTGTACAGGCACCCAAGTAGACCCAAGTTTCGGCAAGTCCAAGGTACTGTACCGGACCGCTTGCCCAAGCTCCTGTTTGGCTCCCATCACTAGCCACCACCCCAACTTCAAACCGCCTGTCTTAGCTTGGGAGAAGCGAGAGTGCTTCAGTTAAAACGTGATAAATCCCTTCTGTGGTAGGCCTTTTGCCAAAATGAGAACAGAATTGACTAGGGTAGAGACATATGTATGTCATCAAACAATCATTCTCAACATTGGTTGACCAAATGCCGAGCATTTTACGATCAAAATGAAAGTGATGATTTCACTTTTCCTCACACTCCAGCCTCAGCTGCCGCGTCTCGTCTGCCTTCGAGAAGAGAGCAAGCAATTTTGAAATTTCCCGCTAAGGTAACGGAGTGCAAACTGGCAGATGGGCAAAGTAGGGCTGGACTGTGAAGAAGCGTAATATCATCGCTATCATTTTGATCGTAAAATCCTCAGCATTTTGTCAACCAACGTTGAGAATGATTGTTTGATGACATACATATGTCTCTACTCTAGTCAATTCTGTTCTCATTTTGGCAAAAGGCCTACCATAGGAGGGATTTATCACGTTTTAAGTGAAGCACTCTCGCTTCTCCCAAGCCAGGAACCTCTCACCACAGGACGCGAACTTCAGCTGACGCGTAGCCCAATGAGGCCCTTAAAACGGTGCGGCTCTGCAGTGAATTTGAACGAAATTGCCAAAAAACGATAGAAATAGGTGTTTGATAGCAAACATCGCTTCAGAATATTGTTGCAGCATTAGATAGCGCTCCTTTTCCTACCATTCATTTTTATAATGCTGCTTTCTGTTCTCGGGAATTAGTCAAAACTGAGCTCCTTCAGACCAATATCTCGCACAAAATGGAGAATGGATCTCGAATAAATGCATATGTAACTTAAATATAATAAAACCAACTTCAAACAACGAGTTCAGTTATACTTCGATCAAGTTTCATGAAGATTGGGCGTCTTTTTAGAAAACTGTGGCCATGTTATTAACAATGAAACTCACAGCCACAGTATCCACACTCTTCCCCATAAAAACATCATTTTTAGTCAGCATTTTATCGTCTGAAATCCTTGAAATCCATTAGATGCCAAATATCAACATTTTGATCAGCCAAACCGAGAGGAAGCACGAGATTAAACAATTTTTTTGTCAACTAATAGTTGAGTTGTTGATGATTCCCTCACACTGATTATTCATGCAGAATGCAGTGAAGAACAGATCACTCTCATGGAGCACTGTATTCTTCGCTTTGATGGTGTTGTTTGGTACTTATAATCTGAAACCATTGGTATTTCAGGATAAGTTGAATAGGGTTGATAATGAGTGGTGAACGTGATTTACCTAAGAGTGGGTTGCATTTAATTATTCTAAGAGACAGAAACACAAACTAGAATGATGTCTAGACAATTTGTTCACTGATTTAGTATAAAATATTGAATATTGAGTCCATAACACTTCCCTATCGTTCACTCCAGAGGGCCTCATTGGGCTCTCAAAAACAACAACAAACAGCTGTCTTCGCATCCTCTTCTGTAAGTATATCCATGCCCAAGCTAAGACAGGCGGATTGAAGTTGGGGTGGTGGCTCCAGTGGTAAGAAAAGAAAACGCATGCGATTACAGTGTCCCATTCTCGAGAATCAGCCCTAGCCAGCGCCAGAGCGCTTGAAAACTCAAAACAAGGCTTTGAAAGGATGATGTTCATATGCTCGTTGCTTGAGTGTGCTGTGGGGAATTTTTGGGAGAAATTTTGACGAATTTCATTATCATGGGTTGATGAAGGCTTCCAAATGGGTACGAAGTTATGTGTAATATATGTTCTGATACGTGTTATGAAAATTGATAGAGAAAGAAATATTGAAATGCTCATATCACTAAACATTAGGGAACAATCAATGGTCTGATGAAGGCTATCAAGAGATAAAACCAAGCAACATGTAATGAAAGCAAATTGTAGTATTGTCTGATCCGGATCTATATCTATGCTCAGCTGAACAAATACACATACTCACTTGTTCTCATCTTTACGACACGTGTCCATCTTTCGTCCTCCGTCCTCGTTCAGGTCACGCCCACACTCCATGGCGCATTCATAATCATTGAACCACTCCCCCTCCACTCTGTTCCACCTTCTGCCTCCGATACCTCATCTTTCATTCCTCTTCTTGTCCAAAAGAGAGCACGCCGTCTCCACCTCTGGACTACGTCACGTTCAAGGTTCGTGTTCAAGATGGGATTGAAAGAAATTATGGCTAACCGGAAATGGCAGATCTCGACCAAGATCAATCTCATTTATGATCTTATCAGACCAGGCGCGGATGTAGATCGCCTCTGGTTACTCCTGGGCGAGGCGGAGAAGAAAATTAACGAAATGATGGATTTGTACGACGATTTCGCAGCCGAACAAAAATATGAAGCCGATAAAAAGTCAATTCTTACCGAGAAGACGATAGCCACAGACGAATACTTTTCAAAGTACACAGAGGTCGCGATATTTCTTATGGACACGGAGAAATTGTTCTCATCATCATCACCATCATTGCCATCATTAATCCAATCATTTTTGGGTACTGATATTGCTGAAGCCCGTGGCCGTCCAAGAGAGAAAAGACGCGGGGAATCTTCTGAAGTCTTTCATAGTGGGCAAGTCAATCTCTCTCCTTCCACCACAAAGTGCAACACCATCCGCTCAAGATCATCTGAAATGGATTTCATTGTGGTGAGGTGTGCTGATGGGGATGATAAGTTCTCACTCAAGGCCTTGCCCGATTCCGGAGCAGCCTTTACAGTGATTCCCGTAACGGCATGCCCCCAAACCACCCACCTGGTCCCGTCTCGGACTGTTTTGAGCGCGGCAAATGGCACCCCTCTCCGGAATCTTGGAAGGTTTGACTTCAGTTGCCAAGCTAAGAACGGTCCTAACACCACGATCTCCGCTATTGTCTCTCCGGACATTGTGGATGCATTGATCGGAAAGAGAGACCTTATATCTTTGGGAATCCTCCCGAGCGACTTCCCGGCCGTTCACAAGTGCACTGCGATGATAGCGGGTGTAAATGTGAACGACACAAAGCCGCCAACACATGACAGGCACATCAAGTCAAAGGATTTCGTTTGCCCACCAAAGAAACGGCTCTCGGACACCCAAATCGCGGACATTGAGAGAACAATGGCAAGAATTGCGGAAAAAGTTGATGGGAATGCAGAACGGGTGCGAACATTTCTATTTAACTCAGCCGACGTGATGGTTTCATCCTTGGGTGACGCCGCCGGTTCCATGACCGGCGGACCTATGAAAATAGAGCTCGATGAGCGTAAAAATGTGAGACCATACCACGTTACAACTGCCCGATCCATTCCAATACACCATGAACAGCCTGCTTCTAAACTGTGCCAGGAATTGGTACAGGCTAAAATGATGGTTCGTTGCCCAGAGAGCACAGATTGGTGCGCACCAGCCCACTTTGTGCCCAAACTGGACGGGAATGTCAGAATGGTGATTGATTACAGAAAGCTGAATCAAGCTACAAAGCGAAGTATTCATCCCTTCTCATCTGTTCCCTCATGCATCAGATTCTGCCTGAATCTCGCTGGTTTGCGAAACTGGACGCTGTTCATGGATACTTCCAAATTCCTCTTGATGAAGAGTCCTCATATTTGTGCGCCTTTCTTTTACCTGATGGGAAATATCGCCCTTTGGTCGCACCTATGGGCTGGAAGGGCAGTGGCGATGTGTTTAGTTTGAGGACCGATTTGGCAGTCGAGGATCTGAAGAGGAAAAAGTGGATCGCCAAAATTATTGATGACATATGTGTACAAGCCGTTAACTTGCCGGAACTGTTAAACAGGTTGGAGATCATCATCCAGAGGTGCAGGGAGAACGGGATCAAACTCTCTATCAAGAAATTTGAAATCGGACAATCTGTCAAGTTTGCTGGGTTTCTTGTCTCTTCTACCGGGATGAGGCCCGACCCAACCAAATTGATGGCTTTGCGTGAATTCCCCACACCAAAGTCACTGACACACTTGCGGTCCTTCCTCGGTTTGGCGAACATTCATTCCCGACCTACAACATGCAACCGTGAAAATGCGTGAGTTGTTGAAGAAGAAGTCTGCGTGGCTCTGGCTTCCCGAGCACGAGTCTGAATTCTGCAAAGCAAAAGAATTATTGACATCACCGGCAGTTGTTCTCCCTTTTGACCCCTCTCTCCAAACACAATTACTGACCGATGCATCTCGCCTCCATGGCCTCGGATTCGCCTTAATACAAAGAGAGAAGGCCCTTGATGGAAAGGGCAGAATCCGCCTCATTCAGTGTGGATCTTGCACTCTTTCTCCAGCCCAGAAGAACTACGCCACAATAGAATTGGAATTGAGTGCAATATGGTTTGCAGTTCAGAAATGCTCGTACTACCTTCGCGGCATGCCGGAGTTCGAGGTCATAACCGACCATCGCCCTTTGCTCGGTGTCTTTGGAAAGCCATTAGCCTCTCTCAACAATTCACGTCTCCAGCGTTTGTGTGAAAACCTGAACCAATTCTCGTTCTCAGTGACATGGTCAGCGGGGAAAAATCACCTCATAGCCGACGCTCTCAGCCGGTTTCCCGTTTTTGCCCCAGACCCCACTTTGGAAATCGCATTGTGCGCGACCATTTCAGAGTTCGATCCCTCCTTTACAGTCATTGCCAACAACACCGACGACGACTATGTCAAATTAAGGGACTGTATTGAGCGAGGTTACCCACTTCCGCGCACTCTATCACCTTATGGCGAGGTCATCCATGAGTTACGCATCGGCGAGTAGGCCGAAAAAGGTCTAGTCTTACTTGGCCAACGATTGGTCGTTCCCCGACCAGCCAGGAAGAAAATCTTGGAATTATTACACCTATCCCATTCTGGAATAACGAAAACGACCGAATTGGCCAAACAACTATACTATTGGCCGCGCATGGCCAATGAAATCGACCATTGGGTTCGTCGATGTTCGGTTTGTGTCAGAGCCTTACCCTCACAAGCAGCAGAACCCGTCCTGTCCGGAATTGAGGTCGCTTCTGCACCAATGGAAGCCGTCTCCGTTGACTTATTCGACTTGGGCGGGAAATCGTTTTTAGTCATGGTGGATCGATTTAGCGGATATCCTTTCGTGGCGATGATGAACTCAACCTCGACGGACTCGGTTTGGAAGAAATTGAGGACATGGTTTAACGAGGTCGGGTTTCCTCGTCTAATCAAAAGTGATGGTGGACCTCAGTTTCGTCAAAGGTTTGGTGAGTTATGCACCGACTTCGGCATTCTGGTCGAGACTAGTTCTCCCTACAATCCCCGAAGCAATGGCTTGGTCGAGGCGGCCGTGAAGCAGGTCAAAGGCCTGCTTAAGAAGATGAACGGGGTGGATGGAGCCGAATTCCGCGAAGCATTGCTCGAATGGCGCTCGACGCCCCGAGCGGACGGACATTCGCCCGCCGCGGGTTTCTTTGGACGACATTTGCGAACCCGCTTACCGAGCGCACGCTCATCGGAATTCCATCCGGATTTACGCGGTGAGGTGGCGATGGCCAGAAGAGCCGTCGACGAGCGAAGAGTGATCGCGGCCTCTGGACACGCATTGGCTAGGTTAAACGTGGGCGACCATGTCCACGTTCAACACCCCATTGACAAAACCTGGTCCTTCAGGGCGGGAACCGTGCGAGAAATATCAAAATCTGGCCGGTCTTACACGATTAACACCCCAGCCGGACAATTCATTCGCAACCGGCGCTTTCTCCGACTCGCCCCCGCCGTCCAAGATGCTCACGGCCGCGAGATGGAGATGGCCCAGGGAGAAAATCATGTTCGATCTCCCGTCACACACCCAACAGTCACCGGACCGATCCCGCGCCGCCGAAGTCCCCGGAATCGCCACGTCCGGTTTGATATTTGACCAGAAGAATTAAAGTGCCCGCCACTGATTGAACCTATTCGTGTTTAACAATTTTGTCAAAGCGTGTAATCGAAATCTAACTCTCTTTTGAGGTATTTGTAATATGCATGGAGACCCATGACCTTTATTAGCGCCATATCAAATTGCTTTTTAACTGAAATGGTTTGTTTCAATGTGGTTCCTATGATATTCAAATCTTAGTTGCTAGTCACACTTCTTAGCCAGGTTGACAAGAAAGTGGTAATATTGTCGTGATTTGCCACCTGATTTCAATGTTAATTGGCTTTTGCAAATGGAAATTTGAAAATAATATCTGTGCAATAATCAGTCAAATAAAATCTTGCGTTGCAACGTAATAACATAAGCAATTGTCAAATGAAATATTCTCCGCCAATTTGGAGGATGTAACATCAGTTTTTGTGTTAATGAAAAAGATTCCACTTCACTAGGGACAGGAACTTTAGACGAAAAAACTTATTCGTCTTTATTTACGTTTTTTCGTCTTTTTTGCCTTTATTCATCGGGATTTTTTTTCGTTTAATTTGTATTTTATTTGTCTTTTTTCATCTAATCGTGCAATTTTATTCGTCCTTTCTCGTTTTAATTGGCCAAAAATTTGGATTTCAAACTCATTAAGCGTTGTTTTCAATTTTCCAAGCAAATAACAACTTCGAAGAAAGTTCAACGCCAAAGCTTATGGTAAAGTTTGGTTGTCAGTTGCGGTTTTGCACCAACAAAATACAATCCACACTTACAAATTAACTTATACTCGTAGAAGACACAGAAAGAAAAGATTACTATTGGGTTGAAAATGCTTTCTGGCCGTGAGAACAATTAATGATATATGGCATATCTCATATGGCATATCTGACTTCAGCTAAATCGACGTTCACGATTCAATCGAAAAAAGCGACCTCAAGCGGCATTTATGGCATGACCTGTGGTGTAAAAAAGAGAAATTCCGAAAATACGCTCTTCACTCTGCTAAGTTTGAATGCCTCTGGTACATCCTCTGTGATTTGTAATTGGCAGCAGTTAACAGCAAATTGTTACTTATTGTTTCAAAAAACAGTCTTAAATTTTAAGGACATCAAGATTTTTGCCTCGTTTTGAAGTTATTACACGTTTAAAACGTCAGCTTCAGTTTCAAAATTAGTCACCCTCTACATATGAGGAAGGAGAAAAAAGGAAAAAGGAGAAGGCAAGTGGGGCCGTCAACCAAATCAGAGCGACCAATTTCAGACCTTAAAAAAGGAGTTGGGGAAGGTTTCAGACTAGTGGACTTTTAAACACCGTTGTGACAAACCAATGCAATTTTGGTGCATTACAAGTACACAGCATTTGAAGTTAGAATAAATGGCTCTAGAATGAAACGAAAAGGAAACACCAAATACTGATAAAACTTGCATAAAAAGCGAAAGAAGTTACTACATAGACCGGGTCTCTTTCTTGTGTGTACACACCACGTTTTGAATCGTGAACGTCAATAGAAAACGCTCCCTAAAAAGAGGCATTTTTGAACTCTTGGGCTTTATTTGACATAAGTACTTCGGAAAATCTCTTCCCCATTAATTATTTCCTATTTTAAATTTTCTAGAATTCGCTGTTTTTGCACAAGCAGACAGATTTTTCCCCGGTATTGTCAATTTTGTGGGAGGAGTTAAGTCTTTTTCGTCTGTACGGGCACTGTACGGGCACAAGATTTGCCTTCTTTCTTACAAGACAGTTTCATTAGACTTTTGGGAAATTGATTCGATTCTTATGAGATCTTATGAGAAATTCTTTTTCGTTTTTTTTTCATTTTATGGGAACTTTTATTCGCCTTTTTTCGTTTACTCAGTCAATTTTATTCCTTGTTTTTGTCTAATCAGGCAATTTATTCTTTATTCGTCTTTTTTCGTTTAATTTGACAGTTTTATTCGTCTAAACTTCCTGTCCCTACACGTCAAACTTTCAGCGTTCATTAAGGTATTTTTCTTCAAAACTCTGAAGCCAACATGTTATGCCAAGTTGTGGAATTGACGAGATGTGCCTTGCTTTGAAAACTATATTAAGTTTAAAACAACGGGAAAATAAATCTAGATATATCGTACATTCAAATTCAAACCGATCGAACACCACAGAAAAAGACAAAACCCAATTTGAGCAATTTTGGCAACACTTCACACTTCTCACTTGGTCTCCAGTCGGAATCAAGACCAGCGAGACTTTCATTATATTTGTCTGGTCTAATACTGTACGAGACATTGCTGGTATCAGCCCCATCAGTAGAAGGTAGTTCTGTTTTGTTTTGCAAATAACTTTTTACCCAATTTGATACTTGAGATTCGCAATACTGCATTGTAACCTGTGGCTGAGTTGGATAATGATGCTTTCTCCTTAAGGGAATTCAACAGATACGATCCATTATCAGGATCATGAATTGGGCAAGGAACAAAAGCAAAAAGAAAAACAAACAAGAACAAAAGACAAGGACAAAAGAAGAAGAAGGAAGAAAAAAATCTGACCAATTGAAAAGAACATTGTGGTGAAAGAACTTATTTTTTTCGAAATTGAAATAGAATTGCAACTAGGAAAATGATAAAGATAGAATAAAAAATTACTTGCACTTCCATGTCCCATTCCTGTCTCGCCAGTTTAGAAACAATTTGTTGACTTCAATATACTTTTTCTTTGCAAATTGCTACACCCATCTTGAATTAAGTTAGCTTTGTTCTTTATGAAAACGAATCTAAGCATGTCCTTTGTGGCCCGCAATTTCAACGTTTCCAGGCAATATGCAATATGCGACCTTTGTTGAATTAGTCGATCACCTTGAAATGAAGCCTTGATTACCCCGTTGAATGGCGTTGCAATCACTTTAGAGTTAGTTTAGTAGTCCTTAGTTGTATAGATTATCGTATTTTTAGTATTGACTGGAACCAAATGACAAGAACCAAAGATGTTCTCTCTAAGAACGAGAACATATTACAGCAATTATTAGTGACGTCATCATTTTTGGCGGGGAAAAAAGTTCGGAAGACCTGTGTTTCTGATGAGCATGCGAGGTAACTAAAACAAAGGTTTAGGCCTAGTAATTGCGATAATGGATTTCTTATCTGCACGACTTTAGCAAAAGTTTTCTTTAGCAAAAAAGTATGTTTTGTTGTTTTTATCTAAAATTTCGCAGCATAAGTTGAGAGGGTTCTTCCAAATTTTGAAATTAGGAATGCCCAACTTTGAATAACAAGATGGCCAGAGGAGATCGGTTCCTAGGGCAACTTAACCTAAAAACAAATAATTTGTTTAATTGAAGGCTTCCAATTTCTCCATTTGTTTTCAAATTACTTTGCAATACTTCTCAACCATGCCATTGCCCATAAATGCAACATTTTGCGAAAATCTGACCCTTGAAAACTGAGAATTTTTTTGGCAAGCCTACACTGCTAACGGCAGCAGGTCCGTAAAATGATAAGGTTATCACTCCCATTGGTATGAGAAATTGTAAGTGAACCGATGTGGTTTCATTCAGCTTTTTATCTGCAAAAAACAATATTGTTTTGCTTTTTACCTTCTTTGAAAATCTCTTTCGGGAAAGTTTTCCAAGAGAATACACCAGGTGGCGTGAGGGCGACACAACTTTTGTTGTTTCTTTAAGACTAGGCCCCTGACACCCCTGAAAGGGATGGACACGAACTCCGATTTTTGAAAAAATGGTATGAGGCCGAGGCTATATTTTGAAACAATGTCATTCATTCCTTATTAACGAGTAAAACTGTTGAACATGCATCTTGAAAGAATTCAGTCAAACTTTTTGTGTTAATATTTATTGACTAATTGTTCTTCACCTTGATTTTAAAGGTCCCAGCACTCCTTTTACTCGTCTCATGAACGTTTGACATTCAGCTCTCCAAAGGATTTTAGTCCTCTTAACAATCAGGAAAATACATAGATGGAATCTTGCTTCACCCATTAGTCCAACTTCTGTGAAACAATGCTAAATAGAAGTATCTGTGGTGATATCTGGAGGGCTACTCGTCTTCCATCGTTGTCAGCACCTCCACGACGCAGGAACCATTTCTATAGGAAAATGAAGGAATAAGAATGATCTCATTTTGAAACAAGATGGAGCCCAAGTCGGAGATGTTGTTGGCTATAGCTATTGAAGGGCACTTTTGACGGTTCTGGATCAGATCAGTCATCTGATCCGGATTGGAATAGGAACAAAGGCAATCACAACGTCCTTGAGACAAAATGAGTGAAAAACATGAGGATTAAATCCTGGATTGTGGATTTGGTTGAAAATGTTTCAAGTCTTGGGGCTCAAGAAGGTCAGGACCACGCAGGACTGGGGCTAAGGGTCCTTCAGGGCCTGAGGATCATGTCTTTTCATTGCAGGGATAAGCTCTAGGTGCTTGATTGGGTTTGATTAATCTTCTTAGTTCTTAGATCCCTTTGTCCAGGAATTAACAATCAAATTGAGTCAAAAAATCCACACAATTCAATCTTGGTGGGAGCATTTCATTCTCAAGACTTTGAGAGGGTCCATGTAAAAAGAGTCTACCAGTTGCCCTTGTTTACTTTAAACATCATTTCCTTCACCCTGAACAACATGGAGACCAAGCGCCAAATGGTGATCGACATGGAGTCGCGCGGAAAGACGGTGAGGCCACGACGCCTAAGACCATCACGGAGGCCGCGTGCTTCGTCTTGAACGTGAACTTGACGTTGTCGGGGACATCTTCCGGCCTTTTGTCTATAATGTATCAATCAGTACGGCTGTTGGAGACACGATCGACCCGGCAAAGTTTTTCGTCTGAAAACAAAATCGTAGGTGTTCCGGCCTTCAGCTTGTTCAGCAGCTTCTTTGACCTAGCAAGCCTCTTGGCCTTGATTTTTGTTGATGAGGTGCTTTTTCCTCCTGGCTCTCGACTTCATTCCCAGATCGTCATGAACAATCCTATGGACTGTGCTCGGGGTCAAGGACATGGCCTTGGCCATGCCACGAATGGTCCGGGCTGGATTCCTCTTCACGCGATTTTTGACAACGATAATCTTGACTTTTGTCCTTACCAACCTCTTCCGTCCCTGCCCTTTCTTCCTCTTGATAGTTCTGCGCTCCTCGAACCTTTTTTTTTGATGGCATAGATGGCCTTTCGGCTGATTCCCATGGCCTTGAAGGTCTCCGTCACCGTCTTTCCGCGCGACTCCATGTCGATCACCATTTGGCGCTTGGTCTCCATGTTGTTCAGGGTGAAGGAAATGATGTTTAAAGTAAACAAGGGCAACTGGTAGACTCTCAAGATCATGAAACCTTTTATTCGATGTTCACGAAAATCTTTCAGTTAAAAGTTATGCCCATTTTTGTAAGTGTTACCTTAATTTTGGAACATGGGGTAGATAAGCTCGGAAAACCCCACTATTTTGCTGTTGATAATTCAAGGAATGGTAAGATATTCTTAAGTTGTTCAGGTTTTGTAATGGATGAGCATAAAGAAACTCCCCGTTTTGGTCCGTGGGAAAGTTTGTTCTTAATCCTTTTCCAGAAAAGAGGAATTTGGGCTCGGATTCCGGTCCATATTCGTTCTTTTTGCTTTAGTTAGGTCAGGAACCCCTGAAAGGGGTGGACACGAACTCCGATTTTTGAAAAAAATTGGTATGAGGCCGAGGCTATATTTTGACACAACGTCATTTATTCCTTATTAACGGCTAAAACTGTTGAACATGTGTCTTGAAAGAATTCAGTCAAACTTTTTGTGTTAATATTTGTGGACTGGATGTTCTTCACCTTGATTTTAGAGGTCCCAGCACTCTTTTTACTCCTCTCATGAACTTTTGACATTCAACTCTCCAAAGGATTTTAGTCCCCATAAGAATGAGGAAAATACGTAGATGGAATCTTGCTTCACCCATTAGTCCAACTTCAGTGAAACAATGCTAAACAGAAGTATCCGTGGTGGTATCTGGATGTTACTCCTCTTCTATCCTCTTCAACACCTCCACAATGCAAGAACCATTTCCATAGGAAAATGAAAGAACAAGAATGATCTCATTTTGAAAGAAGATGGAGTCCAAGTCGGAGATGTTGTTGGCTATAACTATTGAAGGGCACTTTTGACGGTTCTGGATCAGATCAGTCATCTGATCCGGATTGGAATAGGAACAAAGGCAATCACAACGTCCTTGAGACAAAATGAGTGAAAAACGTGGGGATTATCCTTGATTGTGGATTTGATTGAAAATTTTTCAAGTCTTGGGGATCAAGAAGGTCAGGACCACGCAGGACTGGGGCTAAGGGTCCTTCAGGACCAGAGGATCATGTCTTATCATTGCAGGAATAGGCTCTACAGGCTTGATAAGTTTTGATTGGTCTTCTTAGATCCCCTTGTCCAGGAATTAACAATCAGATTGAATGAAAAAATCCACACAATTCAATCTTGATGGGAGCATTTCATTCTAAAGACTTTGAGAGGGTCCATGTAATCCGGGTTAGACTGTCAGATCACCAATTTGGGCTGACTGACTCGAAAGGCAGATCAAAATATTGAGCCCATCCATTACTTGTAGATCCAAATGATAGGTTTCAAAGTCATCATAAGTTGTTCTTCATTTGATCGAATTCTTGACACTGAGGATTTTTTCTTTCTTTGTTCTTTATGGACCTTAATCCGAACGCAAATTGCTCTTGAAAAGGGATTAAGAACCAACTTTCCCCACATACTCTCACCCGGATCAAAACGGGGAGTGTTATCGCACTCGTCCATCACACAACTTGAACAACTTAAGAATATCTTACCTGTCCTTATTATCCTGAACTATAAAACACAATCATACAATAAGAGAAATTCAAAAAATGGACCATCATTTATAGAACATTAAATTATGCCAAGGTGACACAACCTATAACAACCTTGATTTCATGCAAAGTTTGGCATGTGTTAATTCAGTTCAGGATAATACCTTAAATATTGATGGATGGGTTCAATTGTAAGTTCAAAGATACTAATAAGACGTTCAAGTCAGATAAGAGATGAGCTCAGAAAAAAAACATTATTTTGTTGTTGATAATTCAAGTAATCGTAAGATATTCTTTGTTGTTCAAGTTGTGTATTGGATGTGCGTAAAGAAACTGCCCGTTTTGGTACGGGCGAAACTTGGTTCTTAATCCTCACTTCCAC
>JAAGOF010000046.1:12108-43290 GCA_010645155.1 Tigriopus japonicus | reverse complement strand
ACTCCCAACATGGCCGTTTGTACTTCTTGTTTACTTACGAACTCTCGGCCTCATCCGTGTGAGGTTGCGAGCTAAGAAATTCCGCGAGTTCGTATCCAGTATTTATACTATTATATAGGTTATCCCTGGACTAGGGCTGTCTGGGCTTCACCATTTGATCTCAAAGCCAAATTTGAAAATATAACTAGGAGTTACAGGGAAAAGAGGAATTTGTTTTGAGTGTTTTGAATAAAAACAATTTTTGAGTAGTTTACAACAATGTATCAATTATATTGCAGCCAAATATATCTATCTTTATTATCACGTAAAAGCCTTTAAGCCCTTAATGTTGCAGCTAGCTCTCCCTATACAGCTGAAATCGTTGGAACTATTTTAGAAACAATGAACCATTGTTGCTTCATTTTCTTTGGTTTCCAACTTTTTTTACATATGAGAGGCTAATGAGAGTGATTACCGTGTCAATTAACAGACCTTCTGCCGTTAGCAGTCTAGGCTTGCCAAAAAATTGCCTGAGTTTTCAAGGGTCAAATTTGCGAATTATGTTGCATTTAAGAGCAATGGCATGGTTACTGTATGTTGAGGAATATTGAAATTCTCTCGAAACCTACCCTTGAGTTTTCCATCAATTTGCTTACCATCAATTTGCTTACTTTTGTAAACTTATTGCGATTGCTCATACTGTGTTATTTTAACCATAGACCACGGAACTACCGAACGACTGACGGCAACGTAACCTTTTATGTAAGCGTCATGTTGCTCAGAAAGCTACGTTACTTCATTCAGACTTATGTTAGATGTTAACAACATAGTTATCTTTTCTCTAGCTATTTTCCAGTCTCCGCATCTCCCCTGTTAAGGATTTACTAAGTTGTGATACTTTAATAATAGGGCAATTGAAGTGTGGCTTTGTTGTGTCTTTTCATTGAGCAGGAGCGGGGACAAGTGCCACGGCTAGCTCGCATTGTGCATGCTCTTGCAAAGAGACAAAGTTCAGCATAACTAGCAAATGTGCCAAAATTGTAACATAATGTCTTATTTGACGTAGCTAGACTATTTTTATATTGCTAGAACAAGTCAATGCAACATATTTTTCACAATTTCTTGAATTATGCCAAGTTTTGTCTCTTTGCAAGCGCATGCACAGTGCTGGTTGGTCATGACTCATGACACTTGTCGACGCTCTTGCTCCATGAAAAAGCACAACAAAGCCACACTTCAATTGCCCTATACTCATGCATGGATAGACAACCCAAAACCTCAAATTTTATCTTAAGACAATCCAATTTGAATATATGTAAATATCCATTTAAGTAGTTCAGTTAGGTGATTTCTTCATGAAATATTTTGTATATCTCAAGAACTTATTGTCAAGGTAAGCAATTGTTGATTATATAGCTATCTTGCAATTAATGAGCCATAATAAACATTGATATATCACCCATTATGCATTAAAATGCCTCAGATATACTGGCATTGAGGTATCTAACTATTAATCTACCCAGACTCCCACCCCTTTTTCAATTTCTTCATTTTTAACATCACTTCATCATTGATATAATATTCAAGTAATTTAATAAGTAAAGTTAATTTTAGTTTACCTCTATACAATCCTGGCAGTGTGTACTTTCTTACTCCTTCAGGCCCATTTCATGATTAAACACATGGGTTTCTCATTAGTAGGGCTGAATATTTTAGGTTTTACATAAAAACCTAGGTTTTAACCTAAAACGCCTTTTTTGGGCAATTTTTACCTAAAAATAAGTTTCCAACCTAAAATTAACTTTTTTCTCGCATATTTCAGGAAATTTTTACCTAAAACTAAGTTTTCAACCTAAAATTAACTTTTTTCTCACCCTAAAGTCATTTGACTACGCCCACTTGAAAATTACCCCAGTGTCTTTAAAACAAAAAAAAAGGAAGAAAGTGGAAGAGTGGGAGCCACAATGTTTTTCATCTCAACAACATACCGAATTAGCTTTATCAGGTGGTTTCAGGCCGACATACTGCCAATAAAGGGCGCTCACTGTCATTTTTTGAAGTCATATTTTTCTCTCGTCTCGTTTTCAGTCATTTCACTCGTTTTTAAGGCGCAAATTTTCAATTTCTTTTTTTAAGTCGAAAATGTTTTAAACTCGTTTTTAGGTCAAAATTTTCTGAACTCGTTTTAAGGTCAAAATTTTCTGAACTCGTTTTAAGGTAAAATATTTCAGAACTCGTTTTAAGGTCAAAAATTTCTGAACTCGTTTTAAGGTCAAAAATTTCTGAACTCGTTTTAAGGTCAAAAATTTCTGAACTCGTTTTAAGGTCAAAAATTTCTGAACTCGTTTTAAGGTCAAAAATTTCTGAACTCGTTTTAAGGTCAAAAATTTCTGAACTCGTTTTAAGGTCAAAAATTTCCGATCTCCGTGTTTAGGTCGACAATTTTCGGTCTCATTTTAGGTCAAAAATTGCCGATCTCCTTTTTTGGGTCGACAATTTTTGATCTGGGTTTTTTGGTCGCATTTTTGCCACTTTCTGCCATAATCTACCGCTTAACAAATTTCACTGGCACAAACTTTTCTATATTGGCATTTTCCCCCACTGCCAAATAAAATTTTCATTGCCTTTGTCTCTGCTCAACTACTTTTACTCTTGCCAAGAGTAAAGTGCTGAAAAACAATAGATAAAAGGCAAAATTTGGTCTGAAAAGCCACTGTAAAAGGTGTAATCTATTCAACCTAAAAAAAACCTAAAACGTAGTTTTGGGCAACCTAATTATGTCATAATTTGCCCAAAAAGTTAACCTAAAATATTCAGCCCTACTCATTAGTTTCACTCCTATTAAAGAACTCAAAGAGTTATTTGAAGTTATGATTCAAATCAAACTCCCACAGTTCCATGAAATACTTTAGAGTGTTTCTTTAAGTACCTCAAGCAATACTTTTAAAATTTTAAGGTAAATAAAAATTCTTTCTTTGGTGACTAGATCAATGGACCAAATGCATTTGTGTTGAAATTTTGGGCAAATATATGCTAGGAAAAATATTCGGTTTTGAGCTTAAAAGATGCCCAGAATTATGCATCCCACAAAGCAAACACTGAAATTTACCTTACTTGCTTGGTTCACTCACCTTTAGAAAAAGTATATGGACTTTTGGTATGTGGATCAATCACCGATAGAACAAGCCCCGCCCACAAGATGAACTCACACACCATGATCAATCTAGCAGTACCTAATTGAGACTTAACTGATTCCCAAAATAACTTTGGGTGAGAAGGTTCTAATGTCACTAAAGCTGTTATACTATCAAAGGTGGGTGGGCCATTAACCATAGACTGTAGCACCATAGAAGATGAAGGAGTTTTACCATGAGTAGGGACAGGAACTTAAGACGAATAAACTTATTCGTCTTTTTTCGTCTTTTTGGCCCTTACTCGTAGCGAATTTTTTTTCGTCTAATTTGGATTTTAATCGCCTTTTTTCGTCTAATTGGCCAAAAATTTGGATTTTCTTAGATTTCAAGTACTTGCAGCGTTAATCGGTCAATTTTATTCGTCTTTTTCGTCTAATCAGGCAATTCTATTCGTCTTTTTTCGTTTAATTTGACAGTTTTATTCGTCTTAACTTCCTGTCCCTAGCCATGAGTCAAATGAACTGAACGTGGCTTTAAAAAACACCCTGAAAAAGCACTGAACATTAGTGATGGGACGAGACGGCATTTCCAATACGTGAGACTAACTGATGCCGGTCTCAATTAATGCATCTCAGAAGCTGGCATCATTACTATGTCTTAAAAACGAATTGACAGCTATCAAAAGGTGTCCGCCACCGATTGAACCTATTCGTGTTTAACAATTTTGTTAAAGCGTGTAATCGAAATCTACGTAACTCTCTTTTGAGGTATTTCTAATATGCATGGAGACCATGACCTTTATTGACGCCGTATCAAATAGCTTTTTGACTGATATTGTCTGTTTCAATATGGTTCCTTTGATATTCAAATCTTAGTTGCTCGTCACACTTCTTAGCCAGGTTGACTAGAATGTGGTAATAATGTCGTGATTTGCCACCTGATTTCAATGTTGATGGGCTTTAGCAAATGGAAATTTCAAATAATAACTGTGCACTAACGAGTTAAATAAAATCTTGCGTCGCAACATAATAACATAAGCAATCGTTAAATGAAATATTCTGCGACAATTTGGAGGATGTAACATAAGTTTTTGTGTTAATGAAAAAGATTTCACGTCACACTTTCAGTGGTTCTTCAGTTATTTTTCTTTAAAACTCTGAAGCCAACATGTTATGCCAAGTTGTGGAATCAATGAGATGTTCCTTGCTTTGAAATTTATATTGTTTAAGTTTAAAACAACGGAAAAATAAATCTATATATTTCGTGCCTTCAAACTGAAACCGATCAAACACCAGAGAAAAAAGCAAAACCCAATTTGAGCAATTTTGGCAACACTTCACATTTCTCACTTGGTCTCAAGTAGTGATGGGGGGCAAACAAGAGATTGGGCAAGCTGTACTGGCACAGTGCTTGGGCTTGCTGAAGCTTGGCATAGCTTGGGTGTTTGTACAAGTACTTTTCCCAGCTAACAGGTTTGCCAAATTTGCTATGAACGAAGAATAAACTTGCCATACGAATTTTACTAAACCAGGCTGATTCAGCTAAATAGGGCCCATACCTTTGAAACGATGTATTTTTAAGAAATTACACACTTCAATTCTCTCACATGGGGAAATGCAAAAGATTTCGAGAATACTAAAAAAAGATTTGGCATTTTACTTTTTCATGCCGGCAACTCTGAGTAAACGAGATTGTTCTGGAAGTGTGACTTCTAAATCTCGGTATTGATTGCCGGCAACTGCATCTTCCAATGTTCCTTGAGCTTGCCAAGTGTTTTGGTGTATTGCCCAAGTAATGCTTGTCAACAACTTGTTCTTGGGTGTCTGTGATGACTCATTACTTGCCCAAGTCACATCACTAGTCTCAAGTCGGAATCAAGACCAGCGAGACTTTCATTGTATTGGTCTGGTCTCATACTGTATGAGACATTGCTGGTATCAGCCCCATCAGTATCGAACACCAGAGAAAAAGCAAAACCCAATTTGAGCAATTTGGGCAACACTTCACATTTCTCACTTGGTCTCAAGTCGGAATTAAGACCAGCGAGACTTTCGTTGTATTGGTCTGGTCCCATACTGTTTAAGACATAGCTGGTATCAGCCCCATCAGTACTGTACATGTGAATTTGTCACATTTCAAGATGATTTTTTAAGATGCTTCAAATGTTGTGAGAAGCAAAAAGCGTTAGGCAGATCTGACTCTGCCTTCATTTCTCAAGTGTGACGAGTTTTCACTTAAAGATTGAGATATTACTTGTCTAAAAAGAATGCAATGTTGTCAGTCATCGACTTACATGTCTTAATTACGTCTAATTACTTGAGATATCATCAAAAAAGTACATTATCGTAGTGTAGTTGATATGTAAAGAAAATAAAATGGATGTTTGCGGGATTTTGTTTTTCGTATTTTGTGCCTGTCTGCTGCTTCCTTTAGTACTACGCGAGATCGCGGACATCAACCCCTGCTGCGCAGGTGGATCGAAACTTGAATAGCTCAAAGCTGTTCTGTTAAAAAGGTGTTTTTGATATTTTTGGTAGCTACATGCAATGGTCTGATATTGCGACATACCAACGTGTTTTAAAATGTGCTAAAAAGTGCTCTGACTTCCTATAAGAGTGAAATAAAGAAACAACCTTTCACCAAACCTCGCATTTATTTCGGAGTGTCAGAAATAATTAGGGTTTAACATTTATTTGTAGACCAATTTAATTAGTGTTGGGACTTTAGCCACCCTGGAATCAAGTCGCTTGAGACGGTACCAAATACTGATGGGAACAATCAAATATCCCAAATAAACAATCAATCAAAGACAAACAACATCCCGCCAAATAATTTCAAATAACAAATAAAAACCAATCAAACAGGAAAGAGAAGCTAGTGATAGAGTTGAAAAAATAGAGTGTCTAAAAACACGTAAATTTGACTACATATTAACCTTTTGGTGTTGTGAATAAGGTATTAGGTCAATATGATGGTATCAGAGCCAATAGTTATTGATTTGTATTTTTTACTTTGGAAAGGCTTGCTCTATGGGGAGAGATTTTTGAATCCCTTTGTCTCATTCTATGAATTACTCTATTGCTCGATTGCCGAGATTTGGTAAGGTGACTATGGCAAATAAGACAAATCACAAGAAGTACAAACACGATTTGGAAAACATAAAGCAACAATTCTTTGCAATTTTTATGACTATCTTAATTTTCGTGTCTTCATTTCACACCACTCAATTATGGCAAATCATGCCTTGCTCGCTTTCAATATTTCCACTTTCCAGGTCTGAGGAACTTCAGGCCTGAAATCGGGCCACAAAGTCTAAATTGAGAGCCAAGTGCTCGCTCAAATGATGATCTTACTCAAAATATCTGCTTTTTTTTAGTCCTCAATGAAAGGCAACGAGTCTGAGTTTCGTTTTCCACGGAAAAGTTCTCCATGTACTTTATTATTTATATTCAATTGGTCACCTTGACGCACGGCTTGTTGATAAAATGAAGAGGAGAAGGTTTCAAAACATGGAACGTGAAGATCGGTCAAGTACGGATATCGATAATCAACATCATCTACATATCTCATCATCAGGTCACCAATAAACTCCTCCTAATTTGTTCAAGTATCCTCCTCTATCTATAATGTACGTCAGACGATAGCGAGGGATAGCACCTTTTTAAAAAAGAATTGTCGGCCCAATTTTAGCAATGAGTAACAAGACGAGTATGGTGTGAAATACCCCAGTTTTAAATGCCTTTCCAGATTTTCAAATCTCCCTTTGCTCCATTCATTCTCGGTAGCTCCAACGAGGAGCAGGACATTCATTCATTCACCCGACTCCATTCCCGATCGAAGAAGCTCACTTGCCATCAATTGCAAACACGGGTGAATCGATTGGGGAGTATCACCCGAATCCTGATCCAAGGCGGGTTCAGCGACTGGAGTGACTGAAAAGACTGATGGATGCCAATGAACCCAGCGCAAAGGATACATTTCCAAAAATCCGTTGTCACTGACACCAAAATGGTCTTTTGAAGCAAAATATTTATCCCTTCAGGAACTCGTTCATGTACATGTATGATGAGTAAGGACAAGAACTTTAGATGAACAAACTTATTCGTCTTTTTTACCTTTATTTGTCGCAAAAAATATATTTGCCTTTTTGGATTTTTTCGTCTTTTTTCGTCCAATCCTGCAATTCAACACGTCTTTTTCATCTAATTTGTCAAAAAATAAATTATTTTTTTATTTTAAGTTCTTTCAGTTTCTTTTTCTTCAAACTGTCATATCAAATGGAAAATTAAAGAATACTTCTACGCCAAAACTTGGGCCAAAATAGTCATTTGATTGTCAGTTGAGTTTTTGCGTGAATAAAATATGCTTCACAATTATGAATAACCTTGTATAGTTTCTTGACAAAAACAGAAAGGAAAGGTCACTATGGGATGGGAAAAGCTATCTGACTATGACAACAATTCATGTTTCAGCAAATCTGCTTCAAAGAATACCTCTATTGAAAACGTTGAAAAAGGGTGGTTTTGAACTCGAGTTTTTAAATTTTCATGTACTACTACTACTGACCATTTCTTGCCCATTGGGTATTTTTCCTTTTGTGAACTTTTCGTTTTTGCAAAAGGGGGCAGGTTTCCCCCTCAATCAGGCCATACATTTCGTCTTCTTTATAGGCAGCAGTTTTAATTGCCTTTTTTGATCTTTACGGGCAATTAACTTGTATTTTTATCTTTTAGGTTAGTTTTGCTCACCTTTTAGGGAAATCAATTCGTCATTCCAACCTTTTTAGAAAATGTTCCCATTGTTTACAATTTGGACAAAAAAAGCAGATTTTTGCAATACACAGTAAAATAAGATATTAACATATACATAGAATCTAAAATAGAACAAAACATAGTTCAATTAATAACCATCTGGAGGCCCAGATGATAAACTAAAATAAAGTTACAACTGTACAAAATTAAATCTACTTGTTTTATTATTTTGATTTTGACAGACAAGCAATATGTTTTGCAGATTATTTTCAATAGATCAAGAAATTATCATTTCTTTTGTAAATTTCACCAATTGCTGACTTTTGGTAATATTATTAGAAAATGTAATATGCAATTATCTCGTGGTCCAGGTCATGTTTTGGTCATACAAAGGGTTAGATCAAGCGTCAAAGAAATAGGGAAAAATATTTTGTAGCTTTTAGAGAATATTCAATAACTAATCGTTGACATTGCTTTTCTAGCTTTTTGAGTTTATTTGGTACATCCCTTGGGTAAAGGGAAATATTTTAAAATTAGGGTAATATGTGTGAAGAAAGAAAATGTGTGAAGATCACTGTACATAAAAGATTATATTTTCTTCTGGAGTTCATGATTCATTTTGGTGCATGTATGGATATGGTGTTATGAAAATGTACCCATTTTCTGGTTTTGAAAGGCGCCATTCAAATTTGAGACAAAGAGGGAAAACCTCGGATTTAACTTATGAACCCAAAAATTCACTTGGCCACGCATTAACCGACTATCTTCAGCACTCGCATTAGTTTCTTTGAAGCCTTGAATTTTGATCATGGTGGTTGAGATCAAGACTGTGTGTGATATTTAGTTAAGATCGGCTGAAGAAGGTCTCAATACCTCATTCTGAACATGCTGAATCCCATGAATGACACAGAGTAACTTCAGGGGGACGTTAGGACAGGTTTATTAGGGCTAGTAAGCTCAGATAGTAGAATTTCTTCAATTTTGGAGAGTCCCTTTTTGCCAAAGAGCCTATTCATGGAATGTGCGATGTTCCGTGACAGGATGTTTCAGTTCAGCTGAAAAATATCAAAAAAATTGAGAATTAGGCACAGATACTACTGTATATGTCAGAACACAGGAACACAGAAAAGATTGTTACAAAGGTAACAATCGAATCGAATCAAATGTTACTTTTCCTCAAGAGCTTAAATCGAAAATTCCATTTTCAGGCAGAGGACACTGGAGCAGAAAAGTCGACCACTTTTGTTGCCTACAGCCAAAAAAGCTTCACCTAAAACCATAATTAAGTGTCTTCTTTTGTTTTGGAAAACAGTTAAATCATGCTATGTACTTTTGTACATAATTAAAAGGTATTCTAATGTAGATAGAAAGAGTAAAAAAATGACAGAAGCATTGAAAAAGATTAAAAATTGATTCAAAAACTACCTTTTTCCCCCAACTCTGACTCTTGAATTGATATCAGTTAATGCTGCAAGGTACAAATCGGCCTTGATCCAGGGAAAGTAATTAATTACACGATCTCATGTCTGTTGGTGCAGTTTTCACGTTGAAGGTGAGCGACAATACTTGGGGGACTAATTTACTTTCACAAACAAAGATGAGGGCAAATCTGCGTGGAGAACACGGAGAATATGCTAACATTGTTTTTCTTCAAATTTGAGGCTGACTCTCCTTTTCCGGTGAGTGAATGTGCTAAACGACTAGTGATGGGGGGCAAACAAGAGATTGGGCAAGCTGTGCTGACACAGTGCTTGGGCTTGCTGAAGCTTGGCATAGCTTGGGTGTTTGTACAAGTACTTTTCCCACCTAACAGGTTTGCCAAATTTGCTATGAACGAAGAATAAACTTGCCATCCGAATCTCACTAAACCAGGCTGATTCAGCTAATAAGGGCCCACACCTTTAAAATGATGTATTTTTAAGAAAATTACACACTTCAATTCTCTCACATGGGGAAATGCAAAAGATTTCGAGAATGCTTAAAAAAATATTTGGCATTTTACTTTTTCATGCCGGCAACTCTGAGTAAACAAGATTGTTCCGGAAATGTGACTTCTAGATCTCGGTCTTGATTACTGATGGGAACAAGCTGCAGCTTGAAGAGGAGCTTGGGCCAAGCAAAAATTTTCAGCTGTGCTTGAAAGCTTGCAAGCACTTTCAAGCACTTTCACCCGATGTCAGGTTTGCCAGTTAAAATTCAATTTGTTGGCCACCAGAAAAGGAGTAAAATAGTTTGCGCTCAAGTTTAACAAAGCATCTTCATATAGCCCCTAAGAAAGCAAATATCTTGCAAATCTATGCCAAAAATTGACAAATTCTGCAACAGCATAGGAGTTTTTGCTTTTATTTATAGATCAGGCAAAAAGGACCACAAATAGCTTGGCAACCCTGCTATTAACTGTAGGTCCTCTGAGCTCTGGCTTGAATGCTTGGTTAGGCTTGAGGTAGCCGAAATGAAAACAAGCCCAGCTTGAAAAATTGAAGTGCTTGATAGCTTGGGAAATCCCATCAGTAGTCTTGATTAGCCTCAAAAGTGCATTCATGTGTGGCCTAGAACCGAAACAAAAAAAGCATGGTTTTGCAAATGCTATGCAAATTGAAATATTTTTTGTATCACTTCCACTATTTATTGCTAAATTATTAAGGTCAAAAGATCATCGAAAATGCAACTTGACATTTTTTTTCTTCTAAGTCACACTGCTAGTATCTGAACTATTCAAAGAGCAGCTGCCGGCAACTGCATCTTCCGATGTTCCTTGAGCTTGGGAAGTGTATTGGTGTATTGCCCAAGTAATGCTTGTCAACAACTTGTTCTTGGGTGTCTGTGATGACTCATTACTTGCCCAAGTCACATCACTATAAACGACTAGGCTCAAAGTGCCGCAAACAACGATGAAACACAATTCAATGAGAAAGGAACTTCTATGTACAAATGGTTCTTTAATGTCATATCATATTCCTTTTACAATAAAATGAATGAGTTTTTCAAAATAAATTATGCCAGGACATCAATCAAGGCCATTAAAAAATGAAGAGTAAGAAATCCTCAAGGGTAGTTCTTGGCCACCATGAAAGACAGGTACGCCGAGAGTGAAATAAAAAAGGGACAACATTAGTTTATTGCCCGTAGCCCCCTCCCAACTACAATAATAAGTCCCAAAGTATGTAATTCCATATCTTGAGAACCAATTGGATGTAACTACATGTTTGAATATTCAAAATTGAGTCCAATAGAGGTAATAATGGTTCATCTTAAACGTTTGGACATATTGGCAACGCTGTAATTATTTGAAAAGGAAGGAAATATTGCCAATCAAACAAATATTTTAAAATTCCAAACAAATTGCCAAACAAACAACCAAACAGCTTATTTGATCCCATCAGTAGTACCAAAAGAAATGAGGACTTAGAGGCTTGATGCCGGCTCGATGCCAAGGTGAAGATCGCTAGCCATTTTTACTCCAACTTATACTACGTCTTTTTCTACCATATTAAACATTTCTCTAACCAATTGCATAAGGTTAAAGGCTTAATGCAAACTACCTCTTTTAACCAGCGACTCAAACTTATAAGATAAGCTAATTTGACTCTTAAAATTGAATGCTGAAAGGTGAATGGCAGGGATACTTGCATCACCCTGAATTTCTTTGTTACTGTTGATCACAACAACATCGTTTTGGAATTTTCTAGTTTTCGACATTGCATGTAAGGTAGTGATGGGGGGCAAACAAGAGATTGGGCAAGCTGTACTGGGACAGTGCTTGGGCTTGCTGAAGCTTGGCATAGCTTGGGTGCTTGTACAAGTACTTTTCCCAGCTAACAGGTTTGCCAAATTTGCTATGAACGAAGAATAAACTTGCCATACGAATTTTACTAAACCAGGCTGATTCAGCTAAATAGGGCCCATACGTTTGAAGGGATGTATTTTTAAGAAAATTAAACACTTCAATTCTCTCACATGGGGAAATGCAAAAGATTTCGAGAATACTAAAAAAAGATTTGGCATTTTACTTTTTCATGCCGGCAACTCTGAGTAAACGAGATTGTTCCGGAAGTGTGACTTCTAAATCTAGGTCTTGATTAGCCTCAAAAGTGCATTCATGTGTGGCCTAGAACCGAAGCAAAAAAACCATGGTTTTGCAAATGCTATCAAAATTGAAATATTTTTTTGTATCACTTCCAGTATTTATTGCTAAATTATTAAGGTCAAAAGATCATCGAAAATGCAACTTGACATTTTTTCTTCTAAGTCACACTGCAAGTATCTTAACTCTTCAAAGAGCAACTGCCGGCAACTGCATCTTCCGATGTTCCTTGAGCTTGGGAAGTGTATTGGTGTATTGCCCAAGTAATGCTTGTCAACAACTTGTTCTTGGGTGTTTGTGATGACTCATTACTTGCCCAAGTCACATCACTAATGTAAGGCAACATTTCCTTTTGGACCCTCTGCTCCAGAGTGCATAATTATTTGATATGGGCTGCCATGAATCTTTATCGTAAAATCAATTTGGAGGACAACATTGGAAACCTTCCCTTCATTTTCAATCCCAAAAACTTCACTCCACCAAGGCCCCCATCATCAATCACAATAAAATACAATGTCTACAGTATGCAGATGACCTGATTGTCAGGCTCATTCTGCGGAAAATTTGCAATGTGCCATCTATTCTCTCCACAATTGTCCATGAAACCAAGACCTAAATTTCGGCTGAAAGCCCTTTTGGTCCATCACTTATATTTACCATTTGACTTGTCACTTTTTCCATACAGATGAACGTACAAATGTATTTCCTTTAATTCATTCTATAGACCATGACATGACCAAGGGTTTCAATAAAGATTCAATTTAAGTATCAGTGTCCCGATGAAATTCTCCAACATACAGTGCGTGGAAGCAAAAAACCGAAAAATCATTGCCCTTGCCTCGCCTTAACACGTGTCTGTTGCCATCACTAGTTGCCATCTGGATATGTGGCATCAACCTAGGCTTCGCTATCTGTTTCATGACCTCTAAGTACTCATTTGCCCCCACTGTGAGGCGATTAACAAATTAGAATGGCAGTATCCTCTTGCTTTTGATTAGAAGGTTGCCCATGACAATCTTGTTATTGCTGCCACTCCCAGACTTCGTCTTCAAATTGTCCACGGACGCAGGCTTCTTCTTGGTGTCATAGACCATGGTAATATGAGAGATGGTTATGATCTCCAGGAATCCACCAAAGTGCGTGGAGCAAAACTGATACTCGACCTTTTTGCGGTCATTTTAAAAACAGAATAAAGTTTTTAGAGTTAGTTAAGTTGAAGTTTTTTTGAAAGCTAAACCTTGACTCTTTTAGGTACAAGGAAGAAAACCTTGATGTCTTGAATAATACATGAGATGTTAGCCTTCAAAGTCAATTCCGTTGTTTTGCTTTGAAACACTGTAGAAACGATCAGAAAATTGTTGGCCAAATATTTTCAGATTATTTAAAATTGTTCATCATCATTTGATGTTTTACACGAATATTGAAATAAACAATTGCAAAACTAGATTTATTTTGACTCTATCAAATGCTGTACATGAAAGAGGATAAAACTCTCTTTTAATGTGTGTGTTCAGTTACAAAAAGTAGAATGCAAGATTTTAAATAAATGGAAACAAAATTGCAGAACAGTAATTTACTCCTTAATATACCGTCATTTAAATAAGATGGTAGAGTTATGACGATACAAAACCTGCTTGTTACTTTCTTTAGTATCTAAGCATCATTTTTTCTTGAATCCTTTAGGCTTATTATCCTTTTTAACTAATTTGCAAATGTAAGCAGATTTCAATTTCAAGTGAAATATGCTGTTACAAAAATGACCTGAAATTGAAAGTTACAACTCATTTGATGCGGAAATTGATAAAATGTGTAGCATAACGAGAAACGTTCATACAGTATTACACTCCGGATATTCTTTAGCAACCTTCTAAACGTCACTTATGGAACAATTTAAAAAAATTGGTTGGGGATCAATTCAAACGGGCCATTTGCATTACTTTGCATACAAGAAATGATTTGGATTCCAAATTACATTTCAAATAGCAATAGAACCATAAAAGATACTAGAATGCATTAGTTTAGAAAATTATGGATTTTGGGCACTTTTCCTGCTCTTTTGAAGTTGTTCGACATGAAATGCTTGATGCCGGCTTGATTCCGACTTCCATAAGGCTTGAAACAAGCCTGGCATCTATTGGCCTCAAGCCTCTAAAAGCTCGGCTTGTCCCATCAGTACAATTTAAGTCATCTCTTTTGCCTCGTTTGATTAAAAGAACTTAATCTAAAGTAATTTTCTTTACATTTTTTTACATGATTTTGCTTTGGGCAAAAATATTAGCCGTTTTGATGATATATTTGGAAGGTAAAAAGCGCACATTTGGGATTGATGCTCTGACTGCTCCGAGCCTGAGTTTCGATCTCTTGTCGTCGAAACACAAACATAACAGGAGAGATCGACAACCAAAAGACAGAATATGGTCGGTATAAAGTATCGAAATTTTAGTACACACTACACAGAGCGGCGTCAACAACTGAACACTTCTCCAGGACCGGTGATGCCATATGACTATTTATTTTGTATGTCATTTTCATAACTGGATAAAGCAATGCATCAAACTTAATCTCGAAGTTAATGGAACCTAACCAAAAAGTTTAGAATGGTGTCGAGGTGGAAACCAAGAGGAACTTTGAAATCAGGAGGCAAGGATCGATTATCGTGCCATTTTGCGGAAGAATCGTGAAAGCATGAAGTATGGACGTCATCCACCGACCATTTGAACACCGACAGCTTGATAGTTTGCCTTACTGTTAGTCTTCAGTCTTGAGAGTCTACCTCGAAGGGAAGAATGGTGACAGACAGACGAAGTTCATAACAAGCTTGCACCTTAGACGAAACACTTCAAATGTAAAGACGTTTATTCAAATGGAATATGATGGTGCTAAATGCGGTATTTTTATCATGTATTGCCGTACTAGTATAAAATGACAAAGAACCAATGAGGTAGAAGTTGGAACAGGTTTGGCTACATGGCATTTCAAAGAAGAATCCAGAAAGAGAAACAAAATAGAGAAAACAAGAACTCTGGGGAAATCACAAGGGAATACAGTGTGTCTACCCAAATCCCTAACATCAGTTTAACTTGTCATAACTTGGGAACCCTTTGCTGGATTGGCGCGTACTTTGTATTAATAGGTACAGTAAACAATTCTAAACCGGTTTTATGTAAACAATATTGAGCTATGACAAAATTGAGAGAAGATGGAGGCCAAAAGGCAAAGGGTGTCCGATCTTCTCGACGCCGGAGCTAAGACGAATGACGTCTGCCGCATCGTCGGCTGCAGTCGCTGGCTTGTCGCCCACGTCAAGAAGCTTAAAGACGCCGGGAGAGACTTCTCCAGGAAGCCTGGCTCCGGGGGGCACAACAAGAAGCTGACAGCCGAGTTCCTGGCCGACCTGAAGGTGAAGATTGAGGCCAGTCCCTCCACAAGCCAGAGGAACCTGGCAAAGACCTTGGACGTCTCCAAAAGGAGCATCCAGAAGGCCATAAAGTTCCTTGGGATGAAGTCCTACGTCCGTCGAGTGAGGCAGCTCCTCTTGGAGCAGACCATGGCAACAAGGGTCCTCAAAGGCAGACGTCTTTTGACCTGGATGAAGCACAATGGCGCGTCCACCGTGCGCATTTTCTCAGACAAGAAGATGTGGACTGTGGACAGGGCCAGGAACGCCAGGAACGACAGATGGCTGGCCTATCAGGTCGAGGATGTCCCTCCCATCATGAAGACGAAGCATCCAGCGTCGGCAATGATGTTAGGTGTCGTGGCGAGCAACGGCGCCAGGATGCCCCCCTTCTGGTTCGCCAAAGGCCTCAAGATTGACACAGAGGTGTACCTGGATGTCTTGAAAAACGTGGTGAAGCCCTGGATTGACGCCACCTTTCCTCAGGGTGGCTATGTGTGGCAGCAGGACTCGGCTCCGAGCCACAAGAGCAAGAAGGTTCAGAAGTGGTGCTCAGAGAACTTTGAGAATTTCTGGCCCTGGACGATGTGGCCCCCGTCGTCGCCAGACTGCTCGCCACTCGATTACGCCGTTTGGGGCGAAGTGGAGAGGAAGGCTTGCTCGACCCCCCACGCAAGTGTTGGCGACCTCAAGGCAGCGGTTGAGCGTGAGTGGGCCAACATGTCCGAGGAGTACGTCGTCAAGGCCTGCAAGGCGTTTCGGCCCAGGATCGAGGCCATGCTGGCCGCAAACGGTGGCTATTTCGAGAAATAGGAAGCTAATACCTTCAATAAATACCCCCTAAAATTTCATTGCTGTATCTTATTTCATCTTTGAGAATCAGGCAGATTGTTTTCATGCGGCAATTTGTTAGGGATTTGGGTAGACACACTGTATAATATGATGTTAAAAGAAGAGCTTGACGTAATGAAATAACTACATCACATGTACCTTTCCAATCTTAAAAAGATACTTCACAGATTCCTCAAAGTCACCCAAAATTTCAATTTTGTGTAAACATGAAATGGTAAAAAGTACAAGAAAACTAATTTCATTGAATCCCTACCTAATCTAAAACTAGACCAAGCTAATTTAAATTTTGAATTTATTAAACAAAGAATGAGCTACGCTATCTAATTTGATCCTAACCTAACCTTATATAAACTTAAACAAACATAAGTTAAGTACAACTTAATCCTAACCTAACCCATAGACTTTGTCTAACCTAAATCAAAATATAAATATATAACCTGAGCACTTGTGACAAAATTATAAGTTTTGAAAAAGTAACTGTTAACCATTACATTTCACAACTGCTGTTATTGGAACGGCTCAAATTTTACATTTCTGTATTACTAACATACAATTTTTAAACCAAAGGCCTCAAGAAGTTTAGCAAGCTTCTTACAAGATCTTGCGTGTCTTCGCATAAAAAAGAACCTTAAGCCACAATGATCAAATGCCACCTCCAATAATGACCAATAACTCAAAGCAAAAAAACTCTTGAACGTAAAAACTTAATACTAAAAAATATGTGAAAGATGAAGTATTGTCTTATAAACTCAAAAATCAAGTTATTGCGATTAGAAGCATAAAATTAAACCTGAGATAACTCAAACTCAATCATCTCAAACTCAAGATCCCACAGTTTTCAGTCGAATACCTACACCAGAGTTGCCTTTTGCTTTTCATTTAAATTTCAAAAATTCTTTCATTATCTTTTGAAATGAGACTAGATATACAGCTTCGGCAAATATAAAATTACGTGATATGGACACCCTGCCAAAAGACGAGTGACGACAGCTTGTTTTAGCTGCGTTCCAAGCTGTTCGGTTGAATTAGTCGGTGGATGACGTCCATAAGCATGAAGGCTCCGGTGTGGTGGGTCCTTCCACTGGTATCACGAGCAAGTTAAAGTAGAGCTCACTTAGGGCAATCAAGTGCGATTTTCCGCCACTAGGAATAGCCCCTCGAAGTGTTAAAAAGGCCCTTAGCTCTTTGATTGACCGATTTGGCAAGTCTTGTGGCGATTCCATGCCTTCGATGGTTTGTTTTTCTCGTTGACAGTGAGCATACGCAAAACACAAAGCCAGAACCACTAAAACATGGATTAGTCTTTTGTAATAAACTTTTCATGAAACGAACCTACGTCCTTTCTGTCTTTTATCGTCTGTAAAAAGTATCGAAATTTTAGTACATAGAGCGGGGCGACAGCTGACCAATACTGGAGAGGCAAGAGGCAGGACAGGACCTTCTTTTTCTCTCAGCTAAGGGGACTTTGAAATTGAAAAGACAAATCCCGGGAAGTGTTGCCAAGTGAGAACATCGATGCAGCGCCATCATATCATGTAAGGTTAGGTTACGTTAGGGAAACTTAGGTTAGTTTAGGTTAGGTTTTTAAGCCACGTGCCCGTGCAATTATCAGCCCCATCATCATCATCGTCGTTGTTGTCAGCCACAGCAGATGAGCAATGTTTGAGTCTAGACAGGGATAACCCATATAATAGTATAAATTCAGGGGTTCCTGGTCTAGACGATGAAATGGATGGTGGAACGATCAAGCCATCTGTCAAAGGACGAAAAATGTACGCTTCAGAGAAGTTAAGCTTAGCCGAAGGAGCTGTGGTGCCGGGCAAGATTTTACTTCGAGGTCATTGTGAGGCCAGCATGAAAAAACTAATAATTCGACGGCCTCAGATTGCTATTGACAATCATGGAAGGATTGTGGCAACAAAATGTGATTGCGAAGCCCGTTCAGATGGCCGATGTTGCCATGTGGCAACTCTTTTGTTCCTTGCTGAAGCAGTTTCCCTTGAGTTGGAGTGTATAGTTCGGGCGTACTGCACCTCAATGCCACAAACGTGCGGAAAAGGCTCTGTGAAAAAGAATAACCCTGCCCAAGTTTACATTCACAAGTCAGTGCAGTGAAACTTGAAGTTTATGTTCCAGCAAGGCATTTTGGTTGAGATCTTGGTTGACGTCACACGTTGTTATTGCTCACTCTTATTTCAGGTATAGTACAAAATTTGACACCAAAAGGTACAAACGCTTCGATCCAGCCCCTCAAATGACTTCAATCCCAAATGAACACCTCTATGAACACCTACTTCGAGCAATTCAATCAGCTCATTCGACTCACACCATGTGGGAGGACATTCTATTTTATGAGTATTGGGATTATGAAATTGACTGGGAGAGGAAAAATATTCTGAACACGCAAGTGAAGAAGTTCCTATCTTCTCTTCTTGTGGAGAGCAAAAAGTGGATGAACGATCCTTTGAGCACACCCCGATATATTCATGTGTCGGAAACTATGGATCAAACAACTTGCTCACTATGGCACAGATTGAGGTTCTTTCGGATCACCGGGTCCAACTTCAAGGATTTTTGCCTCTCTCCCTTAACCCGTGCAAAATCTTTATGGACCAAACCTCTTGAACTATCAAACATCAAAGCCGGAATGGGGATTAGAGCAGAAAGAAATTGCACGTTCGGCTTACCAACTAGTTTCAAAAACAGTTGTCAGAAAAGCAGGATTCGTGATTCCCCGGGAATTTCCCCAATTTGGATACAGTCCCGATGGTCTTGTTGGTGAGGATGGACTTCTGGAAATCAAATGTCCATATTCGTTAAGAAATACGACTCTTGGTGAAATTTTCAAAGCTGTGCCAAAGTCAGGTTCCTTTTCTATTGATCAAAATGTAGACTTTCGCCTTGAAAGAACTCATGAATACTATTATCAAGTACAGTTCGGTCTTTGGGTTCTTGGAAAACAGTTTGTTGACTTTGTCTGGTAGACAAGGCAATGGGTTAAGATTGAACGGATTGGGCGTGACCACAAATTCATGGCCTTGAACTCAAAAAAGCCCACAACAACTTTGTTCATATGTTTCTGCCGGAATATTTTGAACAAAGATGTCCACGGTACCTAGAGCCCTTCGATTTGCGATCTTAATTCATTACATTGTCCTTGTAATACTTAGTTCATTCATGTTTCATTGTTACAAATAATATCTTTCCATCTCGTTTTGCCTTGTTTATCTTTTAATTTAACTAGAGGTTCTTGGAAGTTCACTAAACAACAGGTTACAAATACAATTTGAGAAAGCACTGGTACAAGATTTCTTGGGAGAATACTTGACAGAATTTCATATGTCTTCAACCGTTGATTGAACCTCTCAACATGGATTCTAGCTCTGGCAATTATTTTTGTTCTCTGCATTTCGTGGTGGCTAAATTGTTTGCGTCCACGTGGAAATGGGGGAATTATTAGGGTTGCTTTCTTCTGGGCAAGCTCATTAAAAATTGTGAATCCCAGATCAGCCAAAACATTGTCGCCTTCCTCTAGATGGTCCAATAACCAACTTTTTGCCACAATTTATTTATCACCGATGGAGCCTTCGAAGACCTCACTAACAAACATGCATGCCCCAGAAAAGCTCACCCCAATTAATGCCTTGGCTGAGGTGTGAGATTTGTAGGATGAATAGTTGTTGGATTGCTGGCGATAGTCTTTTGAAGACTCAATCAAGAATTCTGTGCAATCGATGACAATTCTTGTTGATCGTAGCATTGGGTTTCTAAATGGAGCTGGATGATTGAGGCGCTTAAGAGGGGTCATCATTTTGTCTCTTAACGACCCAAATTGTTTGAACATGAATTGTATCATTGTGATAAATGCTTTCCGAACAAGACCGTAACCTGTGTGATACCGGTGTTTAAGGTCAAGGAATGAACTACCCTTCCTTAGCCGCTCTAGAGTAAGGAGGAGTTAGCACTCTGGACTCATCCCAATCGACTTGGACCTCGTCTTACTATTCCAATATACCAAATTGTTCATCTCTAGCAAAAGAAGAGTTTGGAGCACTTGAAACTGCGCAAGGGTGAACCCAATGAAATTTCGAAATCGTTGATCGCTTGCTTTCATCCACATGATATAACTCTCAGAAGTTGATGGTGCCTCTTTTTTATCACTCAAAATCTTAATTTGGTTCCATAGCATCTCGTTTGTCCTCTCGAGGTTCCGATATTCTCCAAGTGAGAGCCGAGTTTGGGTTGAAGCATTCACCAGTGGGGCAAATGAAAACGTTATATCAGGCGTTGATAGGTTTCGAAATCCTGGCAGCCCTAAGGAGTAATTGGACTGGTTTTGTTTCTGGCAATCATTCGGATATATGGTGAGCGTCTTGCTTTGATCATCAGGGATCAGTAAACAGCTATCACAGCACATTTGCCCATGCCCTGTATCATAATCAGAATCCACGTCGTACAGTTGGCCTTGAAATTTACGGAACCTGTGGTGTGAGTGATCTAGTTGGCTTAAATTGGCATGAGGGCTTAAATTGTTCTCAGGCGTTTGTTGAACAGAATAGACATGGAGATCTAAGGGGTTTTCATGGCATTGTTGGATAGGAGTAACATGAGAACTTGAAAAGTCCTGATGCATTGAATTAGCATGGAGGTCTTTGTGGCATTTGAGGTCTTGTTGGACAGGATGAGCATGAAGGTCTAGAGGATAATCGCAGTTTTGTTGGCTTGGAGAGACATGAAGGTTTGAAGAGTCCGGGGTCAACATAGAGGTCTAAATGGAAGCCACCGTTTTGTTGGGTAGAAGCAACAGGATATTCAAGCTCTTGTTGAAATAGATCAACATAAGAAACATCGACAGTGTTTCCCGGCGCGCGGTAAACAGGTCACAAGGCAAAAAGGTCACGGTAAAAAGGTCACAGTAAATAGGTCACGGTAAAAAGGTCACAGTAAATAGGTCAGGGTAAAAAGGTTACAGTAAATAGGTCACAGTAAAAAAGTCACAAGGTATGGAATTCAAAAGCAGAAAAAGGCACAGTGAAACTTCAAATTGAAATGATATTCGAAAAATGTTGTTGAGCACATGGACTGTATGCCATACAATCCATGTACAGTTGCCAGTACAGTTTTAATTCTTTATATCTTTTCTTGCTTTGACGAAAAAATATTTTTTCGACAAATCTTGTACAAAATCACTGACATTAATCACCGATAAAATATTTTTACGATTAAGAAAAATAAGTTAACCATCCCAGCCCCACAAATGATTGTATAAAATATGAAAATGGTAAAGGTGTTCACCACAGATATTGCATGTTGTAGCGAATGGTGCTAATGAGTGAAATGCGTTGATTTCTCGTATATAAATGCAAGCTTCCGTTGTGAGAAATACAGTCTTTTTCAATAACCAGCAAGGATCACAACCCTTTCAATTACTACATGGTGGCAGCGGTGGTGCCTGGTGGAATAGGTGTCATAGCGGTCAAAGTCGTGTCCATTGTGCAGGATGACGGATTCTGGGGAACCCAAAGCCGAGATGGGTTTGGGCAGTTTGAGCCGGGGCGTGTGGATATCGCCTGTTCCAAAGAAAGCCGAGGACAAGTTAGTGGATTACGTGAAGTACTTTGATCGGGTGGCAAAGGCCAATGGGTGGACTGATCAAGAGGCGGCGCGAATATTTCCGGGAATGCTTGAGGTGGGCTCGACAGTTGTGGACGATTTGGAGGAGCGAGTCCTCAAGAGCTTTGAGCTTATCAAATCTGCTGTCGTACCACTGGGAGAAACATACCGGGAGGCCGAGGTTCAGAAGTTCTTTTGGTCGCTTGTCATGGGAAATGACGAATCCGTGAGGGAGTTCGTTGGGAGATGTCGAGATGTTGTGATGGAATGCTATCCGAAGTTTGCCCGAGGAAATCGGGATATGTTGGTCCGAAATCGTTTCGTCCATGGATTGCGCAGCGAGTTGAAGGTCGTGGTCTTGAACGGACGGAACGGAAAACTGGATGAAGCACTTCAGACGGCTTTGATGGCGGAAAACGTTCAGGAGACTTTGGTTGAGGGGAACATGGTCTGCGATGGATCGTCTCGAGGGAATCAAGACACTGAAGAAGAACGAAGATGTTACTTCTGTCGAGCGAAAGGCCATCTAGCGTGGGCTTGTCCGGCAAAGACGGGAGGTGGTCGTGAGAAGATGAGTTCTTCGAACTGGACGGGAGGTGTAGCGAATGGTGCTAATGAGTGAAATGCGTTGATTTCTCGTATATAAATGCAAGCTTCCGTTGTGAGAAATACAGTCTATTTCAATAACCAGCAAGGATCACAACCCTTTCAATTACTACAATGTACAATTATCATGAGGTAAGATGTGGAATTCATTTTTTTTCCAATTGAATGCCGGAGTGAAAAGTTTTGCCTTCTCACACTTATGTACTGAAGAGAGCATAGAATGAGTTAACTCGCCCTTTTGTGGTAAAACGATTGCCACAAAAGGGCTATTTCATTCATTCTCTGTAAGATTTGCACTGAACTTACGTACGTAGTACGTAGTGTACTCGACAAAAGAAAGGTCTCATTTGCAGAAGAGCATTATTGGCTTGTTTCTACTGGAAATCATAATTTTCAGTGCTAGCCCCCCACTCCATGATTCCATTGTATTTAATTATGACATGGAATACCTTGCCCTTGTGTCAGCAAGGTGTTTTTTGAGCTGGAGAAATATCTATTTTATTCCAGAAAATTTTGAGGCCAGTTTTGAGATATAAAGGCAATGCCAAACAATTACTTCAATTCGGCTGATTAAGTCACAGGGAAAAACTCTATGATGTTACTTAAAAGATGCTTAAAAAAATTGTTGAAAATTTCCTGTAACTAAATTCTGAGATGAAGTAAGAGGAGTGAGTGTTGTTCTAAAATATTTTGGAAATCTTCCTAGTGCATCTATTTTCAACTACTTTTACGTTCAGCATTCTCGAAGGACCAAACAGGAGAGTTGTTATATCAACTTAGACAAACGGCTTGGTAGATTTCAACAGTATTTTTGGTAAACACACCCATAAGACTACGCAAGACTTGAGTAGAAGGAAACATTTAAGAATTATGTAAGTAAGTTTTAAGTGACCTTACATCGTTTTTTGCCCGTGACCTAGTCAAAAGAATTCAAATACAGAAATTGCATTCAGACCTCAAAACTGGAAGTTTTTGGAATTTAAAGCGACTTCTCAAGCTCAAAAAACACCATGTCAGAGAATTTGGCAAGAAATATGATGTACAAAATTAGTATTGCAAGTTAAATTGATAGTTCTTTGTTTCTCTCTAAATCTGCCTAGATTTTGAGATTTGTAGAGTACTCCCTCTTTGCTTCTCTATTTCTCTCTATCTGATCTTAACCTGTATATCTCTTTCTGCAAATAAAATCAGTTATCCAAATCACTCAGGATGGCGCAGTCGTGCTGCGAATCTACGTAAGACGCCGAGTGTTGTGTTTGAAACAGTGCAAGTGTTCAGTGCTCTCGACAAGAACCATGTCCGACAACAAGGATCCCATTATGGTTGAAGCTTCAAAAGGGATGATGCCCACTGTCACCGACATTGGAGACGAAGCAGTACTGGAACACGCAAAACGCTCAGCGAGAGCATTTCGAGGACATTTTTCAAGGGCAATAAGTTCGTTCGATAAAGCAATTGATAACATACAGAAAAATCCATCTGTATTTGCGACAGAACAAGTCAAGAAAGAGTTTCAGAAATTTGAAGAATCCTTCGTAAAAACTGAACATGCATATAGTAAATGCATGATTCTGGTGGAACCTTCAAAAGTTAAGGAATGGGAGGCTAAAATGAATGACGTTATTTCGGAAAAAGATAACGTACTGGAAAAGATGGCAACTGCGATGAAAGAAACCGATCAAGTTCCGACAGAAATGCCAATATCTTTACCAAGCCGAGGAATGATGAAAGCTCCAATGAATACGACATTGGCTCCTCCGATTTTGTCTTTGGAAAATAATCCGATTGAATTAAGATCTTGGATTAAGAAACTCAATTCATTTTTCACCTCGAATGATTTAGAAAGCACATCATCAATTAAAAAGCAACAGGAATACGTTAAACAATTCATCGATCCAGAATTAGAAGTTAAAATTGATATAAAAATTAATCCCTTCATGAAAATTTTTGGGGACAACGGAATGATCAAAACAATTGAAGAAGAATTCGCCTTGAGATATCCTTTATTTACGTGAAGACTAGAATATTTTCGTTACACAAGAAAACACGACCAAACACCTTCCAATTTTGTGGCAAAATTAATTCAACTTAGTTACGAAGCCGATCTGCCAAGTCTAACAACAGATGAACTCCAAGTATTTCGGGTGTTAACTGGTATTAAGGAAGATAAATTGCTCACCAAATTATTGGAATTGAAAACACCCAGCTTTGAAGATGTTCAAAAGAAAATTACTACCTGGGAAGTGACCAACTATAATAAAAAGTCTTGTACTCAATCTTCCGATTCTGAGACAAGACAAGTGCAAAAATTCAAGAAAAAATGGAATCAAAGTTCTTCATCCCAATGGCACAATAATGGATTGCCAGATCATTGCAAAAATAAGTGTTTTCGATGTGGTTCCGCTAAACACCGACGTACCAATTGTACCAAGGATAAGGTATATTGCAAAAACTGTGCCAATAATAGCCATGCCACCATAATTTGTTTAAAAGAGTGGAATTCCAACCGTTCAAATGATCATAGATCATCGAATTTTAATCGTGGTTCATCAAGACCTCAATCAAGAGTTTCTTCTCGAGCTCCTTCGAGATTATCTTCACCTGTACCAAACAATGAATCTCAATATGCAGGTAACACCCTGTCCACAGTGAAACCCGCAACGGTTACCAGAAGTAAACCAACACCCAAGTTGGCCATCGAGTTCACGGTAGGACAAAACAAATTTGCATACTTAGTGATACCCGACACTGGAGCAACCCGCACCGTTATTGCTTATGACATTGCCCAAAAGTATAGAATTCCTTATTCTAAAGAGAAGGAATTTCTGCGAGCTGCAAATGGTCAACGAATGAATTGCGAGGGAACAGCCTTATTGGAAGCAAATATTCCTAGTAAAAAGACGGTATACATAAGTGCCATTATTTCAAAAGATTTGAATTCAGAAATTCTAGTGAGTTGGCACGACCTGGTCAATTTAGGCGTTATTCCGCCATCATTTCCGTCTTGTTTACATGTGAACCATGAAAATGCAACTTTGGAAAAAGTTTTCGAGGACTTCCAAGATGTTATTAGCGACACTTTACCTGACAAACCAATGGAAGGTCCTCCAATGGAAATTAAACTCAAAGATGAACCGATTAACCCGCTTCGAGTAATGAAAGCTCGACCAGTTCCACATCATTGGCAAGATGACGCCACGGAATTAGTTACTAAATTGATAAAAAGCAACGTTTTGGTGCCCGCACCCGATGCAACCGAATGGATTTCCCCTGCCCAATTTGTACCGAAAGAAGGAGGCAAAGGTGGACTTCGTTTAGTTACTGATTTCCGAGAATTGAACAAACATGTTGTTAGGCCAGTGCATCCATTTCCATCAGCCCAAGAAATTGTAAGAAAAATCCAGCCAGATGCTCGATATTTCGCCGTGATGGATGCGGTCCAAGGCTATTTTCAAATTCAGCTTTCTGAAGAAGCTTCGAAATTAACAACATTTTTATTATTCAACGGGAAATATCAATATAAAAGAGGGCCCATGGGACTTGCATCCACAAATGATGAATGGTGCAAGAGATCAGACGCAGTTGTGAATGAATTTGAATGGGCTGAGAAGATTGTTGATGACATCTTACTTTGGGCACCCACAGAAAGTGAATTATTAAAACGAATAAGACTCGTTCTCAAGAAATGCCGAAACATTAATTTGACCATTTCACGACGAAAGTTTCAATTCGGACGCGAAGTAAAATTTGCTGGATATATTGTGTCTGAAAATGGAGTAAAGCCGAATCCTGAAAAGATTCAGGCACTGTCAAAATTTCCTTCACCAAGAGATCTGACTACTTTAAGATCATTCTTGGGACTTGTCAACCAATTGGGAAATTTCATTCCCGATATAACGCATATGACACGAAATATGCGTCAACTTTTAAAGAAAGACAACCCGTTTCAATGGCTTCCTGACCATGAAGAAGAATTTCAAAAAGTGAAACGAATTTTGACCTCTGAAGTGTTAGTGCACCCCTTCGATCCATCTCTTCCAACTGAATTGCTGACAGATGCATCTCGAACGCATGGAATAGGATTCATGCTATTACAAAGAACAAGAGAAGGACAACCGAGAATTGTCCAATGTGGATCATTTGCATTAACTCAAGCACAATCAAATTATGCGGTAATTGAACTTGAATGTCTTGCCATTGTACGAGCAATGCAAAAATGTGATTACTACTTAAGGGGAATGGACAATTTTACAGTTATCACAGATCATAAATCTTTGATTGGAATCATGAAAAAGCCAATCACTGACATTACGAACCCTCGTCTTTTACGTTTCCGCGAAGCGCTTTCTCCCTACAATTTCAATATAACATGGAATGCTGGTAAGGATCATTTAATTGCCGACGCACTCTCCAGAGCACCAGTTTTTCCTCCCGAGGAAATGGACAAAGAAGACAATGTTGAAATGTGCTATAGAGTGGCGGAAGATCCTTCACTTCAAATGTTATTTGATAACATTGATGATGATTACAGATCTCTTATACAAGCGTTGCGCAAAGAAGTTGACGTTAAAAAGCTGCCTGCTTCACACCCTGCTCGAGTATTCTCAAATATATGGCAAGATCTCTCTCTTTTTGACAGTGAAGAAGAGACATTAATTATCTATGGAAATCGTATTATCGTTCCATACCTTGCCAGGAAAGAGATTTTAAGGATGTTACATATATCTCACCAAGGCATCAACAAAACAAGACAAGCTGCTCAGCAACTGTATTACTGGCCAGGGATCAATAATGAAATCCAGAACTTGATTGAAAAATGCCAAGCTTGCCAAAGATTTCAAGCCTCTCAAAGAGCAGAACCCATTCAAAGTACAACGACCTCAGGACCCATGGACTTGATTGGAGCAGATCTATTTCAATGGTCAGGTCAGACCTGGTTAGCAATGACTGATGCCTATTCTGGATACATATTTGCACACAAGTTGAGGAGGACCACCACAACAGATGTCATTAAAGTGATGGAAAATGTTTTTCTCACATTCGGATACCCAAAAGTTCTCCGATCCGACAACGGTCCTCAATTCAGAACAGAAATGACTACATACTTGAAGAACCATGGAACAATTCACGAGACCTCATCACCTTATAATCCTTCATCGAACGGTCTAGCTGAATCATCAGTAAAATCCATCAAGAGTCTACTTAAGAATTGTAACTTGAGTGGAGAAGACTTCAATATTGCATTGAGTCATTTTCAAGGAATCCCAAGAGAGGACGGATATTCTCCAAATCAGCTATTCTTTGGTAGGAGTTTGCGAAACGCTCTTCCCAAGATATCAGTTGATCAAGATTTTTGCCCCGATGGCAAAGCAGCAAGGGACAAGATACGATTACGAAAAACCTTGCAATCTGATATTCGATCCAAGCCATTAAAAACAATTGCAATAGGAACAAAGGTGTTAGTGCAAAACCCTATCAGCAAAATTTGGGATTGCAAAGCAACCGTAACAAAGCTTCTCGAACATGGAAGAAGTTATGAATGACGGTGATAAAATATTTCGAAGAAATCGAAAATTCATCAAACCTTTTGGCAAAACTGTATCATTCAAATTAGACTGAAATGTCAAATCTCACAGTGTTTATTGCCGAGTGATTCTGGATACGGCCACTGCCAATTCAAATTTATATGGTTTTGACAACCCATCTTGGGGGGCGTGTAGAGTACTCCCTCTTTGCTTCTCTATTTCTCTCTATCTGATCTTAACCTGTATATCTCTTTCTGCAAATAAAATCAGTTATCCAAATCACTCAGGAAGATTGAGGTTGATACATTTGTTAATAAAAACATCCCACAAAGTGTCCATATTTGCATTATCTCTTAAGATAGCACATTTTGTCAATGAATGTTTATTAGAAAATAAACCCTCAAAATTTATGTTTCAAAATGCAACAAATCATGCAATAGAATGCTCATTATGTGTTTGAGCTTTTGCCAAGAAACTCTTGGCAATCACAAAACTATAAAAGAATTTCTCGTTTCTCTATCATTCTGTACAGTGATCAGTATGAGTGATATGCATTAGAACTTATAAAAACTTCAAGTGTTAATTTTCGGAATATTTTTTCATGAATACTTCCTTACATGTCAAAAATGATTGAATGCAAAAATAGCGGGGTCCGATTTCTGATTGAAAATTTTGATTTGATGTCACTTTGCCAATTTTCATTGTTCATAACAACACAAATTTCAACATATTTTAGCTCAAAACAAATCCACTTTTGAACAGATTTCAACGTATTTTAACTCAAAACTAAGCACACAATAGCTGGTAAGCATATGTCGTTCATTTTTCAAGGAATTGGTCCTTTTTGTATAAAAAATCACTCTTGGAATTTGTCTCCGGTGCCAGTACTATGGCTATTCTAACTTTGATTGATTCATAGGCTTTTTTGACAGATTCCAGCGTATGAGGATGAGGTTCCAAGCCTCAGCAATCCTCTCTCAAGAAATCTTGACATTTGGTAACCTCGGCTTGATACCCTCAGTCTCGACCATTGACCACACAAACAAGTCCAGGGGTTTCAGGTTCGGCGAGGACGGGGGCTCCTTAAATTTGGCTCAGTAGCCGTCTATATCACCGGTTCCTAAACTGGGGGCCGAGAAGGATTTTTGAAAATTGACAAAATAGGTGAACTTGTCCAAATATAATGCTTGTAAATGATTTTGAATATTAATACCTATCAGTCCTTCTCAGCTATGCTCCAAAACAATTTTATTGTTTTTGAAAACCAAGAAACCTACAGCGAAGGTGTCACGTGCCACAAGAGGAATTTTTAGAGGAAAGTATGGATTTACATTGCAGTCTCAATTTCCAGGTTTAATCAACTGAATTTTCAATTGTCACTCACCTAAGTGCTTTCAATTTCATTGCTTGGTTTGGTATCTTTAAAGCAGAGTCTCAGCAGAGTCCTTATGATTCTTTTTTGAATTGTTATTGAATTTAGTTATAGCCACACCAACTTCAACTTTTGGTGTTAACTTTTGAATAGCAACAACTGCAAATTACCTATAACCTATACCTTTGTTGAAGATACACTCCTTGCTATTTGATTTAATGAATTATTTGTTGCTGTTTAGTGTCAAACTGACGTTTTCTTAACGTCCAGTTAATCCCATGATTGATAAATTGTCTCAACCTCAGTCAAAGTATGATGTTCGGCCCAACAACATTATGTGTTTGCAATGATTGCAAGACCTTTTCCTCGTGTGACCTTTTTACCTTGTGACCTTTTTGCCGTGACCTATTTATCGTGTGACCTATTTACCGTGTAACCTTTTTACTGTGACCTATTTACCGTGTGACCTTTTTACTGTGACCCATTTACCGTGTGACCTTTTTACCGTGACCTATTTACCGTTTGACCTTTTTACTGTGACCTATTTACCTGTGACCGTTATGCTTGTGACCTTTTTACCTACAATCTGTTTCCCACGTGATCACCTCGGTGATTCGTGATACATCTCAGGTCAATTGTTAATTGACTTGTGCGTTCACTAATCAAACAAATATAAATATCTGTGATAAATCTCTAGTCAATGCTAGAGCTCTATATTAGAAAGAGTACAATCATATCCAACGCCATCTAGTTCATTCTGCTCGCAACTGCTCGCCGTTCCCAAAAGGATGCACGAGTACCCTCTAAGCATAACAAATTTTCCAAAATATGAGACCAAGATAGCAATTTTTGAGAAACTAAGGGGCCTAAAACCCTTATGAATGGGTCCAAAATGAACTGTTAGTGTGTTTCAAATGAGTTAAGATTGCATTACTTGTAAAATTAGGTTTAACACTTTAAAAGACATTAAGAGAATGAAAATCTATCCCCTTGGACATATTGATGCAAGTGGTGATGGCAACAATGTGATTGGAAATGAAATTGCAGGGCTGCTGAATTCTCTTCCCTCTTGTGCTTGGCTGTCATGGTCATTGCTGAGAAACAGCACAGGGAATTTTCTTCCTCTCTTGACTTCACCCCTGACTGCAATGCCCACCTAGATGCAAGATCACAGGAGTAGCTGGTGGTGGCCAGCAGGGGAGTCCAGTCAAATGCTTGCTAGCTTCAGATGGCTTTCCCAGATTGCCCACTGGCACTTGTTGAGAAGGGAACTGATAGGGTTGCTGGGCCGGGCCAGCTTTCTCTCTCTCTCGTTCGCTCTCTCTCGCTCTCGCTCTCCACACTGAGCCCAGTGAACAAACAAGGAGGACTTGATTCAAAATTTCAGGGTTGAAAGGTGAAGAAAGGAAAACTCAACATTCTCCTCTCTATCAATATTCTATCTGACACATTTTTATGGTAGGAGCCCTGATTACGAACGTTTTCTCTGAAAAGCATTGATCAGAGTGAGGGGTGAGATATTCATTTTTCTCTTGGTCTTTTAGGTTTTAAACTTAATTTTACAAGTAATTTAGCTTTGAATCATTTGAAACACACTAATAGGTCATTTTGGACCCCTTCATTAAGGTTCTAGGCCCTTTATTTTCTCAAAAGTTGTCACCTTGTTCTCATTTTTTGGAAAAGTTGTTGAGCTTAGAGGGTACTTTTGCATTGTTTTGGGAACGGCGAGCAGTTGCGAGCCAAATCAACTAGATGGCGTTGGATATGATTGTACTCTTTCTAATAAAGAGCTCTAGTCAATGCAATAAAATAAAGGTACCAAGGGCATTACACATCCAATTTATTTGATGATTTCTGCGTGCGTTCACG
>JAAGOF010000329.1:631695-648897 GCA_010645155.1 Tigriopus japonicus | reverse complement strand
CGGAATACATCAGCACTAAAGACGTGCTTCTATTACACACAATCATTTGCCTAAATGTACAATGGATTTTTTTTGTCTTGCGGTACCTTGGCTCCAAGAATGATCCGGACAACAGATCCAGATGCTGGTCGATTGTCATGATATGCTCCGAGTAGATAAAGGCTTTGATTGTCCACGTGAAAGTGTTGCCATATTTTGTTGTTGATGGCTAGTTCCCAAATGTTGGGAAACCGACCGCACTCGTTTCTCCGCCATTTCTCCACATCAGTGGAATTCTTGGTTGTGAGCAAATCGTATGGGAGATACCGATTCATTTCATTGGTTTCGACTTTTGAGTCCAACAAATCATTTTTTGATGGCTTCAACGGCTTTGAGGTTCTATTACATTGGGTACTTTCCACTTGTTGTTGAGGCCTATAACAAAAAACAACGAACTTATCATCAGATAAATTTCTCTAAGAGGGACTTGTCCTCCCAACGATGGGAATTAAACAAAATGACCAATATTAGCAAAAAAAAATACAAGAGTAAGAACAAAGGCAAATCGGCAAGTTCTCATTTTTCACTTTTAAATTAACTTAACATGGAAGCACTTAAACATTCAATTTTGTTTGACAAAAGCTACTCTTAGGCGGCAAAGGGGTTCAATCATTGACGATCAATGCCAAATTAGATTGAAAACTGTCAATTATGAAATTACACCCAAGGCATCAAGACGCAAGTGCAGACGAAATGCTTTGAAAACAAGGCTCATTTTTGCGCTCTTAATTTTTGAACAAAGAAAAGCAATGTGGGAGCTGTGATACAAAACGATAGTTACACCACCGAGGGCATCCAAAAATCCAACCTGGAATTTAGATGTGATTGGCAATTTATATCATAAGTCGAGGATTCTTGAACTATACTTCTAGCTAAGAAACCTCTCATGCCCTTCTTTACTTCCATGGAAAAAAAAATGCCCAAGGATCACTGAAAACCTGGGTGCCTTAGCTATTAGAAAACAGACCTATGGCAATTACTTTTGAAATATTATTAATTACACTGGGGCATGCAGAAGGTTGCTTCAAGTGAGCGTGTCTAGAAATTACAGGGTCATTTTCATTCTTGTTGATATACCCCTCGTAATATGCTCAGTTTATTTGCTAGAAAATGAGATCAATATAATCATACCTATATATTACTAGAAAGATGCATCAAAAACTATTTCATTTCTCTGTATGGGCATCAAAACTTGGCACGTGGATGAAAATTTAATNAAAGCAGCTGAGCAAAAATCCTTGCAAAATTTGCGACCATGTGTTTGATGATTGATAAGTAATTACAGAATTTCTACAATTGGGAAAATTTATTTTCATAGGTTTGGACCCGAACCATTCTTCGATTCTGTTGTCAAACTTCATTCTTAATAGTGCATGTCTGCTTTCGATGTTGATAGGCATAACCGAAACCAAAATTTCCAGAATTACGTTTAACACTATGTAGTGTGTTAAACGTGTTCTATGGAATACTAATAAAGTTTTAGGGAGAAAAGTCATTGTCACAGCATTTTTCTTTTGGGTTGGTTGCGGATTTTCTACTACAGCTGCAACGAATGTGATTCCCTGCAAAGATAAATCATAAATGAAATGATTTAAACAATTCATAATGGGGAATGCAGGGGGAGGTTTGAGTGATCTCTTCAAAAATCTTATCGCGGGCGGATGAAAGAAGAGAAAAGGCTTGTTTGGCAACAGTGGGTGGCTCGTGAGAATTTGGGCAGTTTAAGGGTTTTCGCAATTTACAGACCGCCCTTGCGAATATGATGCCATGAAAAATGTCGAATTGCAAGTTTGAACACCTTTGGTTAGGATTTTGGAATAAAATGCACACTTTATTTGCTCGTTCTTGCACGAGAAAATTCTCAACAAAAGGCCACTTTTTTTGGGTAAGTACAAGTGTAAGTGATGTTATAAGCACTGATTTGTATTGTAAAGCTCCAAAACCATCATGGTATCAAACAAAATGCCGTTTTTTGTACGTGTTTCTCTTCAATATCAAAGGTCTTTTTTAAGTGCTTGCCATTTTTTGATCAAAAGAATAATTTTGCAAATTCTTACAAAACCGAGAGTCAAAATGTCCAAACTGGCAATTCGACATTTTTTGTAGCATCTAAGTCATAAGGGCGGTCTGTAAAACGCGAAAACCCTTGCACTGACCAAAATCTTACATTGTCGAACAAGCCTTTTCTCTTCTTTCATCCGCCCGCGATAAGATTTTTGAAGAGATCACTCAAACCTCCCCCTGCATTTCCCATTATACAAAATTTGGTCTAATAACGAATAACTGTTGGCAGATCTGTACGTACAACCCTTGAATTGTGGGTTGATCAGGAATGGTATTCAAAAATTTATCTAACCCTGCTTTAGAGCTAAAAGCTGTTAGAGGATCAGCTCCTACACATTCCCGACGAAGACTAATGGGTATCAAATTGAACAATGAAGGAGCCCGATAAAGAAGAGAGGAGGACTTCATTGTTCGAACTAGCCTCGATTTCCTTGGATTCCTTGGATGCTCTCAGAGCACAAATAATACTTCTACGGTCACTACAGCTGATCTCAAATCCTGAGTTAGGACAGAACCCATTAAAGATCTTGAAGACAAACAGTATCATATACCTTTCGTATTTTCTCTGAATACTGTACTACCATTACTTCTGGAAAATTATCTCATTCCTGTGATGTTCCTAGTAAAACATCTTTGGACCTGCTCGACCTTTTGCAAACCTGCCAAACTCTTTGGAGCCCAAATGGGTGAGGCATATTCAAGATGCGGCTGAACAATCGACTTGTACAGAGTTAGCATCGTAAAACTATCTCTGGACTTGAAAGTGCGATAGATCCAGCCGCACGTTTGAAATGCCTTCCCCACTTTCAACTGGATATGCTCATCAAACTTTCCATCATCTTGGACGACAACTCCCAAATCTCTCATGGACGATACCTGCTCAATATCACAACCTCTATTGTCTTTGAGTGGAACATCTAATTTGGACGTCCCGTACGTCATTGTGCGGAATTTCATCCCGTTCAATGCCATATTACTCTGACCAACCCAAGAGTAGACTTTCTCCAAGTCCTCAACTAAACATTTTGAGTCCTGACCATTCCTTCTACAAACTAATTTTGTATCATCAGCATATGAAGAAATACTGGCTTTTGTTCTAAACTTGTGGAGAGGAGCAATAAAGAGAATAAACAGGAGCGGACCTGAAATTGAACCTTGTGGAACACCTGACTTGACATCATACATGCCACTAAATGATCCTTCAACCTTGACTATTTGCTTCCTCTCACTCATGAAACTATCAATCCAATTCAGGACCTTTCCTTGGATCCCAAACTCTTTGAGTTGATCGAGCAAAAGACCATGATCTACCTTATCAAATAGAATATCAATTCATGTTTAAGATGTGTTTTTCCAAAAATTAAGAAAAAGAGCATGAACCGAAAAGTACTATTAACCCTACTTTTAGCTAGTACATGAGCCTTTCTTCTATATTTGAGACTGCTTTCATTCCCTGCCTCAAAATAAAGCAAAATGAAGCATGGATTGGATTTTTCAGACCATCCCAAAATAATTAAACTTGCCATTTTTAAAAGAAACTCAAAAGAGCATAAGTGCCAAAACCTTTGTTAACAGAAAGTCGAAGACAAGCAAAGGAATATGGAAGCAAAACAAGAACAGATAGGTTTAAAAGCACACGAGAATTTCAAGATACATTAATTTGAAATATGCCTGCAAAAATGAATTCACTTCTCAAAAACGTTGAAAAAAGTGTTTGTGGGATTAAGTGTGAGGGGTGAGGTTTCCATATCTGAAATTGTAGAAGATTATATTTGGTAAATAATGGATGGACGTGCTAGGCAACGGTCTTCTCTGAAAAGAAGCCTTGTGGTCTTTGAGGGTTCCCTTATATGATTTTCATTTCTAACTATCATCTTGAGCCTTAAGCTCCATTTCACCAAAAAAATATCATAAAAAATAATAGGATTATGCGAAATGAGGCTTGTCAGTTGAAATCGTAGTCTCTTTCACCTTTTCTACTTCTGTTACTTCCAATGTCTATCTGCTATATTCTACTGAAAATCTTTACAAGTAACAATCCATTGCACTTTAAGATATCTCGATGTGACTACTATTCTCCCCCTCGCTTAAATTGAATTCGTAATACTCATGTTAAGAGTATGTTGTTCAGAGCTCTGTATTTAGAATGAGGAAGTGCGGTCGCAAACAAAATTCGTCCACTCTACATAGTGATCGATCAGACTTGGTTTCATTGGTGGGAAACCAAGTTACCAGGTTTCTGGTTATTTCCTTAACCGAAATCTGTTCTACATTTTACATGGAATTACCTGCTATGGTCGTTGTTGTCGTCGTTTAAGTTGGTTGTTGATCCCGTAATATCAGGCTTTTTTCCACGTGCATCATCATCCACGTGCCAAACAGAGAGCCAATTCAAAAGATCCATCAGCCTCACCAATCCCAATGAAGCCGGTCAAATACGCTACTTTACCTGAGAAACGTACGACAAAACACGCGGTGCTCGTCCACTTTGGTTGGACATATTCACATTGGATCAACAGTGGACGAATTCACGACAATTGTTTTCTTGTATGAACAATTATCAAGGACTCTATCAGCCAAGCGTTTAACGATAAAATCAACCGACATTGACCACCATGCTCGCAATTGTAAAGCATATCTAGTAGTAGTAAAGTTCCATACTGCAACGGGTTCACTGAAGAACCCAAGGAAATGCATCGGAAGATCTTAACGAAAGGGCGTTTTGCCCACGATACAAACCTAAGATGTGCCATACTTGATGTGTGCGATATCTTGACTGCTGATTTAACGCCATCTCAAGTCATTCAACAACAAGAGAGTCGTGATTCGTCCGTTTTGAAAGGGATGTGGCAAGATTCGTCGCTCTTTCGCACAATGTTCGTGACCTGATGCATTACAAACACACTACTACGCATGTACATGAGGATTAATGTTGGACACGACGCAAGCGAACCGGAATATATGGATGGAATTGATTCATCTTGAGATGCATCCATAGTACGCTAAAATTAACTCAGAGTTGAAAATTCATAAAATGATAGCGCTAGGTATACTTGACATCTCTTTAATTTGACCTGCAGCATGATGCAAATCATGGCGGGATGGCTATTAATGCATCCTGTGGAATGGCAAAATTTATGAAGAGATTAATTCAGTGGAAAATTGTACAATTCCTTTTACCCCTAAAGTGAGAAAGAAGCATGGCGTGTTTGTTTCGGATTTGGTTTGTGGTTGTTCTTGAAATCTTCTTTGCGGCCATGCTGAAGATCCAATGAACGTTAACATTTCGGTAACCTCTTTTCCAAGATTGGATCGTGATGACACTAAATATTACCGTGAAACTAATCATAATATTGATGACGATAATAGCAACAATAACAAGGCAAATTATTGAACGAGTCTCACAAAGACTTCGGAACTTTGCTCGAAGTAGCCATCAAGACGACGAAAATGCCAATTTGTTGGCGGAAGTCATTAAGCGATTATTCTCACACATGTTGGCTGTCAATTTGTGCATAGTAGAAGACTTCTTTACCCTAAGCTAAATAAAACTAATGATTACCTCAGAGCATCAAGACGAGACTGCTCTTCCAAACATATCATATTGTGCTTCAATGAGGTCGGGAAACATTTTCCCGCGGTCAAGGAATATTTTTCTATCTACTGACCGCTTGAATGTCTGACATGAGTGTGTCAATTCCTTTGTGAATATCCGATTAGATAACGACAAGTTTTCGCTAGAAAGTGACACATTTCGATATTGAGTGTCCAAAACTCGGTGTTACGTACGTAAAAGAAAGTGTTGGATAATCTCGAGCTTTTAAACTAATTTAGCAATGATTTTGAGCAAAAGAGACTCGGCGAGCAGTTTTGATTTGTTTATGATATATTTTGCCATTTTTGTGGTGCGAGTTGCTGTGAGAGTTTCCTTGGAGCAAGAAGAGACGACTTTGAGTCCATCAAGAAGACCTTTGACGAAGACACCAAGTGAAGGGATCTGGATCACTTTCCTGTTGATTGGTCCACTTGAAGAAGTATTGACTAGATTTTTAGAGGAACTGCTGAAAGAATTATCTTGTGTGGGGTTCTTCAAGGGACCATTCTTGGGCAAAGTTCATCAGACCGACTCTTTGGGTACTTCTAGGAGATCGAGTGGGTAAATGGGGGCTGAGCAATACAAGTCAGTACGGATGAATGAGAGAGGTTCTCGCTTAGTGGTGGGGAGCATAATGGAAGGCTCCATTGTAGCAGGCACAAGCAGAAGCCAACTTGAAGCTCTCGATGGCGAAGGGAAGGTACTTATCATAAGGATCATAGACCAAGAATCGGTGATAGATGTGCTTCTGCAGACACTTGGATTCGTAGCACTCGGGGATGAGAGGGCAGGGGGATCCGGGGGAGGAACAATGTTCCACACGAGCGGTCTGGGTCAGTGTTTCATAATGAGCCTTGACATGGTTAACGATGATTCTCCATTTGCCGTGGACATTGATGGCACGCAGAGGTTGGATGTATTTGACCTCAGAGGGACACAAATAAGTCTCCTCCACGATGTCCTTCAGACGGTCGACCGAGTTCTCAGTGTTGGCGAGCACGTCTTTGTACAATTGTTGGACGGCGTCATAGTTATATTCAATGGCTTGTTGGATCTCATAGGTTGGGTATTCGGCATCCTCAAGACAGAATGGCTTAGGATTTCCCTTGGAGCAATAAGGAGGAGCGTAGTGAGGCTCAGGTTGGTGAGGCTCATATCCAGGCTCAGGATGATGAGGTGGTGGGTAAGCAGGAGCATGGTGAGGCTGAGGATAGGCTGGGGCATGATGAGGGGCTGCGTGATGAGGGGCATGAGTAGGGCCATAGTGGGGAGCAGGTTGATGGCCATAAGCTGGGCTATAGCCATAAGCTGGGGCGGGTGTGTAAGGGGCAGGGGTATAACCATGAGGTGCCGGATGATGGGGAGCATGGGGTCCCAAATCAGCCTCAGCCTCGGCTTCGGCATCAGCATCAGCTACAGCTTCAGCGTCGGCTTCAGCCTTGGGTTCAGCATCACCCCAAACTGAGGCGACACAGAGGACAGCGGGAACAATCTGGAAAAATAAATGAAGGAACCATCAGAATCTTGACTTCTCATGCAGTGAGAGCGACAATTTCGAGGATTAATAGCACTTGGACAATCGATCATGCACTGGTGGGTACTTCAACCTCGTACTTCCAAGCAAGTATGAAGAAGTATGAGGAGAAGAAGATATTCACTGATGATAAGGCACACTCACCACCCAGAACTTCATGTTTGGAAATAAATAAAGTATTGATGAAACACAATCCTCCTTTCTTGTGGAAGGAAAACTCGCAACTCGACATCGATGGTAGTGTCCTTCTAGCTTTTATATGAGAAGATCCTATGTTGGCTTGAATACGAAGACGTCGAGGCGTGCGGCAACAATGTCCCCCTCTATTGCCTCTCGGAAATCACGCCCAAGCAACGAGGAGTTGACGCTAATATGGCGTCTCTCCAGTGTCATGCCAGGCAACAACCCGGTGAATCCGAATTCCGAGGTGTGGGATGCCTCAAAGATCGTACACTATTTCATTTTCTCTGTCCCTCTCTCGCGCGCTCAGGCCATCATGAGCACGGGCCTTCCTTCTCTCGTTCCCCACCCTCCCCACCACGCCTGTTAGTTGGGGCTTGAATCTTCTGCATATGCAGTCATTTTCAACCATCCTATTACCAACCAACCACGTCGCTCTAGTTTTGCTTCTTCTATGCCTTATGCGAGGCTCTATGGATCGAGAGGGGCATCGAACTGGGCGAACCGCCGATCCACGCACTACATACGATCAACAACGGAGGGGTGTGATACCATTCATCATCTTCGTTCTCGTTCTTCTTTGGTCCAAAGGGGGCTCGGTGATTTGTCGTTGTATTCGGTGTCCTCGTCTCCATTTCAGGAGGAAGATACGAACGTTTGATTAAGCTTCACATTTTTAGAGCACTTCCTATTTAGGCCTATCGCTTGATTCATAATCAGGGCCGTCAGACATGATTGCAATTCTTTACCCGGGGACTTAATGTGTAGATGCTAAATCTGGATGGACTGCGCAAAGTGCCAGGGGAAAATTGGGGCCTCTCTCTTTGTTTTCAACATGAATGACTCTTCAAATTGTCGGTGATCCCGCCATAATGGTTTGTTGTTGAGTTGCCAATTGGCATTTACAATTAAGTTCAGATGGCTTTGACTGTTTGAGCCAACAAAGAGTTGATACTGCCTTAATGATCCTTGAATCATGCTTATCGTCATTATTACATTGTTGTTTGATGATTGTCATCTGAAACCGTTACACGATCTTCACTGGAGAGCATCAAATGAAAGCCTGCGTCAAATACCAAATCACCTTTGTCTCGATCACAAAACCAACTCGAGAACCAATTTGTCGCCACCTCGTGACAAATGATCCTGAGGACGTCTTTTAACCCTGAATCGTTGTCCGTTTGCATATTCGAACATTTCCTACCAGGTTTTTTTTCGTGTACGTACACTAGTTGTCCCTGTAATAGTTGTCAATTTTCCCATGCATGCCGAAAGAGATCCGTCGTTTGTCACAAAAAAGGATCACAATCCAAGTTTTGGTGTGCATTCCAATCGGAATCTCGTGCCAAAATGGAAATAATTAGTTAGTGCACACAGCTGACGGCAAGATTCATTGATGGTGTCCTCTTCCTCAACAAAATCATGTTGGTATTGGATCAAGAAGACATTCAACCGGTTTAAGATTAAAACGACATCTTTGGGTTTCCGTGTAATAAACTTGAAGAGACTAATAACCCTCGGGGTAGAATTCTCCCAAATTTGTTACCAGCCCATAACAGGGAGACGATTAAGTTGTAAAGTTAAAGATTTATGTTCTTGTCAACCAATGCTTGAAGTTGACGTATACATTTTGCAATTCCCATTGCGTGATCTGGAGATCTTTTTTTACCCCTGTCTAATTGAAATTTCATTCCTTAACTACAATGCCTAGCTTTGTATAAGAGCAAGGCCAAAGACCAAATTAATAAGAGGTTTAGTCAGGCCTATCAAATATAGGTCAATGAATTATCTTTGTTGTACTTTGGAAAGACGTTAGTTACACCGGATATATTCGTCTGAATTGGATATCCTGACATTTGCACTGAAAACCGTTTTAGAAGAAGATCGAACGAACGAACGAACCCTGCCCTCGAAAAATGATTATGATTCTTCAGTTTCCTGAAGACGCCGTTTTCCGTTCGGAACATTGTTCGCTCATCGATGGAAAAGACGCTCGGTAAATGTCAACAACGAAGCCGCCAACCACAATGGATGATTCAAGAAGACAACGAAAAGACCTCATGACTCAAAATGAGTTCTAAAGAGCATCAGAAACAAGGGCTGTACGTACACCACACCAAAAGGATGATAATCTTGATGTGGAGGGGGAAGATCAGCACTTGTTATTGGAGCTGTTACGGTTGCTCTGGTTGTTTGTTATCATCCCTCCCCCATGTTTGGAAGAGAGGACTCAACAATAGGCCAGATTTAAGTGGAGCAAATTGTTCCCTAACAGACTGCTTGACAATTGACATTGATGTTCTGAAAGAATGTTGGAGGCCACTTCTTACAGATGACACATGAACCTACGGTAACTAATATGAAACCTTCTCTCTCCTGTTCATGGGTTCACAAACCACAAATATGGATCCTGAAAGAGGTTCCACGGTCCAACTAAGTATAACGGCTCTCCTCGAGCTAAAATTATTAGTCATTTAGTTCAAGCATCTATGATTGGGTTTGGACAACTAGTCATTTATCAAAGAAAATCACACCTCTCCAAACTCCCTCACATCAGGTGAGTTCTCCCAAATTAGTCTCCCATTGTTGCTGCTGTGGTCTCAGCTGAACATATTGCTTCCTTGTATATGCACAATTAAAGCCCGTAAATGACTCGGCAATCAAGTGCATTGGAAGCAATAGCCCCCGAGATCCTGGTCTTGGCTGGGAATGTCGTATGACTCTTCATTCCCAATTGTGAGTTGTCGACCAAGATCCGGACTCACTTGAGAATTCGCCCACTTGTCGTTAACAGGCTCATTTGTGCAAAGGTCGACGATTAGCACCAAATGCACGAGAAGGGACCACAAATTGACATGAGCCGTGATTTGGTGGGAGACTAAAGTAGAAGAGGAGGATGTATGAATTTCCTTGGCATAGATAGTACCGAATAATTGGTAGACAGAGCGGAGGATGAGCAACCAAGTGTGACCATCGATTTAAATGACAAAGGACGTTCCCTTTTGTGCAGAACAGCACTCGGACACGGACGAAATTTCAGAGTTATGTCGTATGCCTGCGAATTGACGTGATAGATACTAGGCATAGAATGGACATTTCAAGACAATACTATTTGTGGGTTTTTGATACCTTTGAATGGGTTTCATTAATTAGCTTTAATATGATATTTGGATTAAAACGAAATTGAGTTCGCTGATCTTGACATCCTTTGAACATGGGGTTGCTCAGAAATAGGGATTAGAATTTTGTCTCGCCCTCCCTTTAGCGTTTTCAAAGGAGCATCTCCTTCATTATTCTCACAAAATATGGGGAAGGGTGCCTAAGGAGAAAGATGCAATACATCATGTTTCAAAATAGCTTTGATTCAAAGGCAATAGTGCAAATTTGTGAATTTCTCTGTCACTCTTGCCTCAAGTGTCGTTGGTCTGTTTTGTTTTTGCCTTAATATATATCAGTCGTTCTTTTGTGTGTGAGTGCGAGCGTGTAGAGTAGTGTTAGTGTTCGGATGTCAAAGGATGGTGGACATTTGAATACGACGCCTAATGCTTCAGGACAAAATCAGCCATGCGGCTCGTCGAGAAATCAGGGTCATTTTGCCATGTGAAATATTAGTTTGGAATCCAATTCCCTGTTCAAGTTCAAGATCAAGTTTGACCATTGCTAGAAAAACACACAAATATTCAAGCAGACTGCTTCAATTTCCTTGCTTAGTTACCCCGGAAGATGAGAGGCAATGTGCAGTTCTTAACCTGAATCGGCTGTTCTGGTAATTTGAGAGAATGGAAGTCGGTTTTTGTCTTTGATGAGAAAAACAATGTATATGCCTCTTGAAATAACCTTTTCTTAACGATCTCTATTGGGTGTGTCCAACACATGAATTCTTGGTGTGATGATTGTCTAAATGATCCTACACTTCCCCGCTCATAATCACGAGCTCACACACTCAAAGTTTTGTCTTGCATCTTGAACTTCCACCATTCTTCACCATTGGTCTCTTTAGACATCGATTAGATCAAGCCAAACTTCATGAAAGAAGTCCTGTCATAAAAAGCCAAAAATCGGTTACGCGAACAGCAGGAAACCCACATGCATAATTGCTTAATAATGCCAAACCGCGTCCTCTGATTTAGAGGTCTCTATTTTCAGCCCAAGGTTGTCAGTCCCACTCTTGATGTTGAGGTAGGAATCAATCATGATTAGTGATATCACTCCATATTCTCATACCAAATTCGCGGATCATCATCATGATTTGACGTCGTGGATGTGGAACGTACGTATCTACATTCATACTAGTATGTAGTATGCACATATATGTATGTAGTGCGTCAAAGAATTCCGCTTGATTACTACGAATGACTGACGCTCGGATGCTCAATTGCGGGAACTTCAAATGTCAGTCAGTCACTCACTCTTTAGTCTATTTACTGCTCTGGATTGATGATTAGATGTAGTACGTACTGTAGAAGTGCTCGTATGTGTTCCAAAGAGTCAAGTCATGCACTTGTTAAGGATCCAAGAAGTCACTTTTGTAGTGGAAATGGATGTTGAAGTGAAGTATTTACTGGCTCATTGTTTCGATTCTCAAGATTGGTTTTGGAGGCTTGGCCAAAGATCTGGAAGAATCACTCAGTTGGCGAGATATCGTACAATTTATGGACAATAAATTGTAGGCGTGATATTGGGTGGAGTAGGAGGTGTAGAGTTCTGACGATTAACTTCAAATTCGATGATTATAAACGAGACAGGAAACCAAATGTGTCAGGTCTTCAAGCTACGGAACCCCCAAAACTTCCTCGATAAAAAACACACGAACAGTTGCAAAAAGGACTAATTGACTTTTTAGATGAAACCTGGTGGCAAAATGGATTTTAAATCTCCCATGGTGATTCCAACAATGACTGGAACGGATGTGCATGTGTGACAGCAACTACAACAACAACCATCCTAAAGATTGCATTTCAAAGCTATGAAAGTGAAGGATGTTCGACATTTAAGCATTTTTTTGGAATATCTTATAGCCTTGGGTGACCACCTATTGGAACCAGGGGGGTCTGAATCTACCTTGGATGTTATCTAATCAGATCAGAATCTCTATTTCCTAGCGTGACCAATCTCGTGTCCACTAATGGTAACTGTTCCATCCGGTTATTGGTTTTCGATGTCGCCAAAGGGCTCACATCTTGGGGGACATTTTGATTTACTCCACAATCCAATCAATGGTTTCTTCGGTCTGGACAAATGCGCCAGGTTCATTATGGATCTTGACTAGGAATAGCTCAATCAGGGAACAATCAGGAATGTCCAGGCAAAACCAACGGCAACTCTACCACACATCCACACACATACGTTTAAGTTACACACGTATGGCTTGGATACGATCGTTTGGTGCATTACTAATTTACTATTGAAGGACGATTAAATCCACGAAACGCCGTTCCAAATCAGCCCTGGGAAGATCTATCAACCAACCAAACAACAACAACAACAACAACGACCATGGATGGTTAATATTATTCAGGAAGCGAGGCATGAGGCATTTTTCACATCTTTTTGTCGCTTGACCACGTCACGAGTGATAAGGATTGTTACAATTTATGATCCCACAACTTTGGCGAGCAAGAATTTGTCTCCAACCTCAAATGAGCTCGGGAGATCCCACATTACCGGGATGCAATATGGATGTGTACTACACACATACGCAAGTACATAGGTAATCCCAATTATCTTCGTTTTCAAGATCAGAAATGATTAATTGCGGTCGGCTGATTGGCTCAGGATCCCAGGGACGATCCAGTTGTGAAGTCATCTGTTGGGGGAGATTTATGACAATCAAGAACTACTTTGACTTTGTTGCGTCCGTGTCCGTGTCCGTGTCATATGCATACTATATTGTACGGCCGCAAGGAAGATTCCAGGGAAATTTGTCGCTTGACCAGGTTACTGAAGAAAAGAAGCGCGATTTCTTTTCAAGAATCATATAAATCCTGACACAGATTGTTCAACGTGACGAGTTCCAATTTGGAAGTGTATTCGATACCATCGGTATTCACAACTATCATCAACATGCGTCTGTTTCTGGTAAGATGATTTTGATTATAGAGTAAAACGTGACGGTTTGGTGACTTGAGTGAATCCTATTCTAGCTTGTACCATTTACCTTCGCATCGTTGGTGTCCGGAGAGGCTGAGGCCGAGAGCAAAGCTGAGGCTGAGGCTGAGGCTAGTGTGAACCCGTATCAACCTCATCATGCCCCGCCAAACTACTCGCCCGCCGCAAGTCATTATGGTCAGAGACCGCCTTATGGCGGATATGCTCCCCAACCTCATCAACAGTATCCTCCTCAGTATCCACCTCAATATCCTCCACAACAACACTACGACCATCCTCCAGCGTGTTCCAAACATTCGGAGAAGCCCTTTTGTCTCGAGGATCCCGAATATCCCATCTATGAGATCCAACAAGCCATCGAGTATAACTACGACACAGTCCAGCAATTGTACAAGGATGTGATCCTGAGAACTGAGAACTCGGTGGACCGTTTGAAGGACATTGCCGAGGAAACATATTTGTGTCCTTCAGAGGTCAAGTATATCCAACCACTTCGTGCCATCAACATCCATGGGAAATGGAGAATCATTGTCAACAACGTCAAGGCTCATTACGAGAGTCTGACCCAAACTGCTCGTGTGGAACATTGTTCCAATCCTGGAGACGCTTGTCCCTTGATCCCAGAGTGTTATGAGAGCAAGTGCCTTCAAAAGAGCATCTATCATCGGTTCTTGACTTACGATCCATATGATAAATACCTGCCTTTCGCTATTGAGAGCTTCAAATTGCCATCAGCTTGCGCTTGCTACAATGGACCTCACGATTATCAAGGACACAAATGAGGCTCCTTGAAGACTGTTGAAATTAAAGGTCGAAGAGGCCAAGGTGAAATCAATAATGCAGTTCCCCAATCGACGATTTGATCCTCGAAATTCTTCGACTTTGACGCTTCTTACCAAAATCTAAAATAACTTGTAGTTGTCTTTCAGCAACACCGCATCACAATACATGGCAATAATAAATAATATACGTAGAACCCTCCCCTCGTCTTAAATCTCCCATTTAAATGCATATTTGGCTTGTTGTGGACACTTAAATTGTCCAAAGATCGAGTCTGAATAAGGAAAGAAACACAATTTTGCCCCTTGGCCCAGATTGAACTGGAGTTAGGCAATACCACAAATAGCTATCAAAATCGCTTTATTGGATTTTATTGCTTATACAGTGTTCCGAACAAAAGCGTGTTTTTTTTAGTGGAGCATCAATAAGAAACGGGTCCCTTTGTTTCTGAATATCGAAATAGCAACAAACATGGCCCTCAACCATATCTTGTTTTCTTAGAAGCCCTTGAATCACTTGTAGTAAAAACTAATCCTTTTGGTTTTGCATAGGATGATCTCATTTGAAATACTCATCTCCAAATGGAGGCAGACCTACATGTTTTCAGAAGACAAGCTTATTTGCCGACTTTGAGCGAGTGAATGAGTACATTATATGAGGAGGGCGCGTGTTAGTCCTTCGAAAGTACCCTTCTTCTTGAGAACTCAACATTAAAAATTCGTTAGCGCCAAAGTTCAGGGTCTCTTCCTGATGATGAGCAAACCAATTGAGAGTGGCTTATCGCGCAAAACATGCATCCATGATCTTGAATGGGGTTAACAAATTCAGTTACAAATCGAGTTCAGAGCGATTCAAATGGAAGAAGGGCCCTGATACCGATCTAGATCTTGGCTTCTTTCGCCTTTAAGGTATCCTGGCGATCATAAACGTTAAAATAGTTGGAGGAAGACTGATCATCCAATGACGGATTGGTACCTTGCTCTGCTTGAATTACCATTTAAATGCAACTTTTAGTAATCACAGAATTCACTTAAAAATACAGATTGTCAGGCCTCCAAAAATGACGCATTGAAAGAATCGCCTTGAAAGTCCCAGAAATCAACACTATGACTTGCAAAATAAATCCTCACAATATCCACATCAGCCAACTGACAAACTCCAAAGCGACGAGTTGGCTTCCTTCAAAATCACGAAACAATGATACGTCTCAATTTTTTTCATATTTGAGCCTAAAATTTGATCACAAGACATTTCTCATCGAGTTTGATCAAATGCGAGCAAGAATTTACCGCCAAACAGAGAGTTGAGCTGGTTCTTTGTTGTGCAAAATCAGGGTGACCGCAAATCTAACTTTTCTTTTCAAAGACCACAACAGTCAATTTACTTCCCTCCTAGATCCTTCCTGAGTCAAAGATGTGTTTGTTCAGATGTATTGAATTCACTTCCAATTATCTTGTGGCCACGTTTACTCCCAAGGAAATGGCAAGCATGGCAATTTTGCATTTCATGTTAGAATAAGACATTTGAGGACAACCGACTTTGCGGAAAATGTTGACGTAATGAATAGATGACGAATTTGGAATCTCATTGAGCTGTCGGAGTAGATCAGGCAATTGGTTCTAGCCAACGGTTGTTTCCGAGCCATCCAATCTGTAGGATCTTGAAATTGCGGATTAAAGCCCTTCACGAATCAATTCTTCTTCAAGTCCACCTTCTCTGTCAGGTTTAATGGACAACGTACACGAGAAACAGCTATCTGTGTCTTAACTCTCAAAAACCACGTGGGTGTAACCAATGTTCCCTATTCCATCAATTGTTTTAAACACCCCATGACATTTGTACTTTTTACGATATAGACCCTAGTCACACTGTTAAAATTGCCGCCCCATCAGCACTATTTCTTCCTTGATCGCCATTTTGCTTTTGCATGAATTATCCTCGACAGTGATTATATTGTGACCTGTCGGTAAGTTTGTCTTGTTTTGGTCCGCACTACCATCAATATGAAACCCCCTATAGCGTGACATCGCACTCATCTCGAAGGGGAACTGAGAGTTAGCACACGAGCAATTTCTCATTTAGACGTTAGAAACAAAAGATTCAAAATTCGAAACCATTGTCGAATATCACGGCTCAGGTCAGTCGGAACCACAACCTCTGGTACCCCTCATTGCCAATAGAACATATTCAGTCACATTTACTTCATAGGTGATATATTTCCTAACTATTTGTTATTGTCTTCCCGAGATTATTATCACATTAACCTTGTCGATTGATTTCTAACGCCAATCAAGCATAAAATGAACGGATTTAGCCCCTGTTATGATATCTTAGTGGTGGATCGGTAAGACACGGAATGGCTTGACTTCCTTTCAAGCGGCTACTCTAACGAGGAATCTCGAATATGTCCTTAAATTAGCCTTGAATTATTGCAATGGATTTGTCGCATACAGCCAAGCCGACTCCTGCAATGTATCCACAACATGCGTTATGAACTTGTAATGGCGGCTCAGGCCGATCCTGCCATCCACTTTTGTTCATCGTATGTCCCAACCATTGTGGACGTCCCTTTTGGTGGTGGCTTGATTGCCAAGCAGAGCATGGATTACAAATGTATATAATGTATCCGATACCATATCAAGGCTTGCATTGATACCATGAACAATGGCCGTTCAAGATGGTTCCTGATTCAGTGGTTGGAGCGATTCAAATTGAATGAAAACGCGATTGAAAGCATTTTTATTTTGGCTGAAAATTCCGTCTTTCCGTCAAGACGTGACAGATCACTTGGGTTTCCATAAACAATCCGAGAAGAAGGAAGTTTTCAAAGAGACCTGAGAGCATTCAAAACGTGACTTCAAAAAATGGTTATGTCTCTCAATTTCTTTCCTGTAGGCACGTA
>JAAGOF010000329.1:619342-631588 GCA_010645155.1 Tigriopus japonicus | reverse complement strand
TATTTTGGCTGAAAATTCCCTCTTTCCGTCAAGACGTGACAGATCACTTGGGTTTCCATAAACAATCCGAGAAGAAGGAAGTTTTCCAAGAGACCTGAGAGCATTCAAAACGTGACTTCAAAAAATGGTTATGTCTCTCAATTTCTTTCCTGTAGGCACGTACGTACTGTACCTGAACGCTATGGAATATATGTACGTTCGAGTAGAAATGAAGGCCTCCATCAGCAACTCCCGACAAGCAATCATCATGACTTGTTCTCGTTCTACTACTTCGGTTGGGGGTGCTTGCTCATTTTGACTGGGGATCGTTGGCACATATGAGGATTGGCTTTAAGAAAATGAACTCGTGAGAGAGTCATCAAGCGGATAGGATGGAAATGAGACGATCAGGACCTCTCCCACTTTGGACAAGAAGCCAAAGATGACGTGTGTTTACACAATCAACAAGGCAACTGAATTGGTTTTGTAGAAAAAGAGTTCAACAATTTCCTGATATAGTGTCTCATTTTTGATTAGTAATTAAAAAATAAAGAAACATTTAATCAATGGATGAAGATGAATGAAGTAAGTCACTACAATTCAGTTTCAAATCTTGCTCGGCAACAGAATAAACTTCTTATATCCATGATTGGCAAGTCATCACTTCTGTACATTTCCTTCTCAATAGTTCCTCCAACTCGTAAACGCATCTTCAAAGTACTATACGATTATAGCTGAACCGCTGATAAGGATTTTAGTCACAATGAATCTGTATTGAATTTATTTGTTGACAAACATTTGGTTCCAGTCCATGTTTTAATGTGTCCACATCCTAGAAATTAAGTGAATGTCAAAGTATGAGCTTGATTCATCCCACCTTTAATCCTCACCCCAGTGAAGTTCAGCTCAAAGCAAGAACCCACGAATGTGCTAGAAGATCCCCGGTCTTTCTTAATTCGATCTGTCGGGTATTTGTCGGGACATTTAAATTTGGCCCTGAGGTCGAATTGATGATGTTGGTGTTGCCCTTTCGGCTCAACAATGGTAAAAGGAAGAAAATTAAATATAAATAATAAGTGGGATTGCCAAGATTAAGGACCTTCTGAAATGGCAAAAGGTCGAACCCCCCATATTGGTTTAATGATACCTTACTGTATCGCCAAGGGTATCCTTTTATTTGTATGCATTGATTCGATAACAATCTCTTTAATTGACCATTTCGCTCGTGGGCTCCAATGTTTATGTCACAGATATCTGTTGAATAATAACCGTAAAAAGTATCAAATCCATAGCCAGACTTTTTTCCCAGTGGGAGGTCGTTAATTATAATGAGATGGATTCACAATAATCACTTCCGAAAAAATACCAATCAACGATTGTCATACAACACTAGGTAAAATTAGCCATTACATACGCACCGACTTATGTTTTATATCTTCACTCGGCTTTTTATTCATGAAAAGGTTATCTAAGACCAATCAAATACATTTCTCGTTTGATTCAGAGCAACTTCTTTAAAAATGCTTTGGAAAGAGTTCTGTCTACAAAGGCTGAGATAAGTTGTTACTGGAATTGACGAGAGGTGTTACTGAATTTCGACAAAAATGAGAAGTGATTGAATTCTAACATTTTTAAAAAAATACTGATTGGATAATTCCTTTGCTCTCATTTATTTGAAAATTACAAAAATGTCGCTACACCTCGGTTTTTTATCCTCAATAGGCTGTCGTGATGATATTAAGCCGTTTTATGTTCATCTACCTATTTTTGGAAACCCTAAAGGACAAGAAATCTCAATCGCGAGGGAGCATAATCTCTGTAAACTCTGTAAACTCTGTGAGGGTGGGGAGGGTGCAGAGTAGGGAACGGGGGAACTACTAAAATGCTTCATTTAAAGGCCGCAGGGGCAATAGAGAGTGGAATGACGCGGATAAGCATTAACAAGAGGCTGAAAATCTCTTTTGCCCGCCAATAATGTATGGTTTCACTTTCTATCGTTCCAGTATTAGAAACATGTTGGTTATTTTGGTGTTTGACTTGGTAAAAAAGCAGCATTTTGTCCAAAGATTGGTGACAAGACAAGACAATGGACACCAAAAGCACGGCAAAAATGATATTTGAAACCGATACCCCCAACATGTTCGTAGAGGGTTACTACTGACCAATTTTTACTTCGGAAAGCTAAGTACCTAGAAAAAAGTAGCCTGAAGAAGTAATAAACTTAAATGGGGTCACGACTTGATTGTCAGACTGTGATTGAATAAATTGAGTGAGAGTTTTCACCCCACTCGTGGGTGAGTTAAAGTTCAATTTTATTTGTCGTTCACTTTTCCAATGACGTTTCACAAGAAATCAATAAAGTGCATTTGTGGAAAGGGTTTGTTTACACTTCAAAAAGGGATAGTTATCTGTTGGGAGGTCACTTGTGTTAAAGACAACCTGCATATAAGAAGGATGATGTCTTCAAAATGTAATTGTTGCTAAAAGGCAAATTGGAAATGCTTTCCATAATCAAGTCGGTTTTGAACATATGAAACAGAAAAAAAGTTCAATTTCTCAAATCGACTAGATCTAAATGTTCATTTTTTAACATAATCATACTTCAAGGAGTTCATAAATATTAGCACTGTTTCCAAACAGAACCCTTAATACATAGGAAGAAGAACAAGCAGCACAAATTTGTAAGAAAAAGGATTTCACTTTCTCTGTCTTCTGTTATAACTAGGACAAGTTTTCATTGCACAAATGGCCATATCAGCTACTTGGTCGGTTGTTGAGGTAGTTTTGAAGTATAGTAGAAGCATATCTAAAAGCACAAAAGAAGCACATGAGACGAAGTAGAAATAGCCATGCTCGATCAAGTTTTGCCACATAAGTTGCGATTGAGGAAAGCAGCTTATGTTGAAAAGCTTGATCGAGCATGGCTATTTCTACTCCATCTCATATGCTTCTTTCGTGTTTCTTCTATGCTTCTAGATATGCTTCTACTGTACTTCATAGCTACCTCAACAACCGACCTATTATTAGCACCTTTTGATTGTTTGCAATAAACAGCAACTTTTGGAATTCTTTTGTCTCCAACCCTAAAAAAAGGGAAATTGATCGAATTATTTATTTTACACACGCTCTTAAAGGACTCTTAAAAGGCTTAATAGCTTCTTTGAGTTCTAGAAAAAATTGTACTAAGCAAACCTGTGTTCTTAAGTTAGCCAAAGGTTAAAGAAAAAGCATATTTAAGATTACAAATGTTCGCCCAAAATTGATCCAAATATAGTTGGACAAATTTGACATTTTTATATAAAAAAGTGGCATTTTTGGCTAGAAAATAGCAACTTTTTTTAGCAACTTTGTCGAATTCAGTGCAAGTTTTACAAAAAGTTTTGCTAATATAGGGCTAAAACAGTAACTTTATCCGAACCCAGTTATAAATTAAGGCATAATGGGGCTAAAATCAATTGGAGTGTAATGGTGCGTAATGAAAATGACATAAACATCAAAGGGTTCTCTTTCCCGAGAATTTCATTATTCCTTTCGTTTACAATGGATTTGCGGATTCGATACCTGTCAAAAGTTAATTAACTTCGATTTTAGGGCCCCCAATCTACACTGTGCGGAGTATGTAATTAGGATTTGATGTGTTTACTATTGTTTACCGAGATTCGGCAGACGGACTCTTGTCATCAGGGATTTTGTTGGGAGAGAAGAGAGGAGTACGAGGCGGCATTTTTGCTTTTAAGTGTCGGAATATTGGAGAGATAAAAGCATGTCATTCTTGGGATAAATATACGAATGCACGTAGTTTACAACCAAGAGATTACCTCAATCCTGGTGCAATGCTTCTCGACATGCAATTCGCGGCGACACAATATGCAGTAAGAGGTTGAGTGAAATAGCTCATGCATTGTAACGATCAGAATCTCTGGGCGAACCTATTTTGATGTTCGCGCCCCGCCAAGTGACAAATTCAAAACCGGGCTTGTGGGCCCCTAAATAGTTGCTATCAAAAAAATTAGAGAAACTCTTTTTATTTTGCCCTTGAATAAACTCAAAAGACTTACAAAATATCCTTCACTTTTAAATAATCATAGAGAGGTCGAGGTGTTATGTACCATCGAGTCTTAAAAACAAGTCTCATCCAGAGAAAAAAATAGAATACGTCTAAGAAGAAGAAATGGAAAATTTTAAGGGTCAAAACGGATGCTGCAAGTAAATTGGGGGCATCAATGCGTACTTCCCTTATCGAGTGAATGTCGTTTGTTTGTTTCTTTGTTTGTTTGTTAAGGAGCCAGTTCATCACTAACACTGGATGTTCCATGAAGAATATTCCCGCTCCTTGCCACTTTTGGGTTGCCAATGGTATATATTGGTAATAATTAGCATTGAAAAGCGGTTCAACGCTAAGTTTTGACTCCAAAGAGTTGAGTTTTTGAGGTGGCAGACAACCAGGATCGAACCCCAGCATTCCGCACGAAAAACGGACGCAGTACACATTGCGCCATTCCTCACCCACAAAGGGCGTGTCATTCGTCCCATCACAGAATGTCGCTTTCGTTGTCTTCGGTCTTTCTTTCTGAACATTTCAACAAGTCTCGCTTTGTCGTTAAAAAATGAATGTATGATTTGGTGCCAACCTCTAATGAAACGTATACAACATTTAAATTGATGCCACATTTTCAATAATGTATTCATGTCATCAAAATCAGGAAACAAAATATGTCACTCTCTTCCATATGTGAATGATTGTTACTTGTAAATTCTACCTAAATTCCCATCAACGCAGACCTTGTCTCGTCCCTTCGATAAAAGACAAATACCTTCAAAATAACAATGTAATTCTTTGGAAGCATAGACAGTGATCAATTCAAATATGTACATGATTTTGCGACAGGCTTGTTTTAAACTGATGAAGTTGGCTCTCACCCAAAAAAAGCCCCAATTAGACTCAAGAATATCGTAAGTGGCGACATTCAAGATTCATGCCTTGGGAAATCTCAGTTAATTGGATATTTCCTAGGTTGAGTTTTCGTCGCCTGATTATGTCTACAATACCCAGAAGAGTTACATCCCATGAAACCAGCACTACCTAACCGTTAATCAACCACTGCACAAATGTTCCAAACTTCCATTTCTTGTTTTCAACTTCTTCAAGTGTAGATTTGACGAGGTTTGGTTGTTGACCGTTCAATACTTCCGATATTGAAGTCCGTAAACCGATCGTCAAACTTGGTTTTAATGGTTGTCAGGATGGACATTTTCCCTCAGTGTCAAGTAAGTTAATACGCCCAAGTCTGGACGTCGGAATGAAATGATCAAATTGTTTCGTCAAATAATGCTATGGCCCCAAAGTGGATGACAGTTTCGTCGCCTCAAGAGCGTTGGTTCGTTCGTTTCTCGAATCCATCAGGTTTTTATTCATCACGGATGGTCCAGCAATAAAGGAATAAGACAAGGAATTGGCGAGAGCCGCCATAAATATCATCTTGCCCGCAGCATTGGCTGCATGCTTTGGGTAATTTCGTCACCTCGAATTGAAGCCCTTTTCCAAATGACTTTGGCTGCACTTTTAAGGGTTAGTTATGGAAGGAATCCTAACCTCGAATTCAGAAAGTTTTGAGTGAGTACATTCTGGCTCCCTATTTTATTTTGGGGCAATCGAGACATGAGAGGGGGAATCTTGAATTTCCTCTCGAAAGGAATGGACGAAATGGAAATCACCTTGACTGAGGGTGGTCCAAGACAAATCTGATTGCCATCGAGGCAGGCATTCGGGATTTAATTGGGGAACAAGATTGCCGCATCCTAGCCATCGATCTCGTTTTCTCGGTGTGTGTCTTCGGATCTTGATCCATTGGCATGTGGGTATAAATAGCTCAAGGTCCCGGAGGTATCATACATTATTTATCTGGCAATCATTGTTTGTCCAGAGTGATTATTCAATGCGAAGAATTCATATTTGAATGAATCCATCCACTACTACCAAGTACGACATTCAGTAGTAGGAAATAACATGAGTCTTCTTCGGTTGAAATATCAGCGGCAAATTCGCCCAACATCAAAGCCTTATTCTCGACTGTGGGTGGCCACCAAGGAAAAAATGCCTTATGTCATAAAACTCAATTTAATTTTATTGTTCCTTCTAAGCAGTCCCTCGTCCTTCTTCTTCTCCTCGGCTTCTTGTTCTTCATTTTCGTCTTCGTCGTTGTTGTGTCTTCTGCTTCCTCGATATTGACGATGACGACGACAGCGATCTTTTCGGCCTCACATATCCAGTGAATGAGTGAGTGAGTGAGTTGCACACATTTTGGGCTGCCTCCCCCAATCCTCAATCTCCAAACACGGCGAGCGAAAAGCGCTTTTCTACGGAAAGAACCGCCTTATCAGTCCAACTTCGAGACTATCTTGGACATCTGCAAGTTTATAGTGTATCGTTTGCTTATTGTTTATGCCACTCAAAAGCACACAAAGAAGTTTCTGTTGCTTGATTTTGGAAAATCGTTCTTCTTCATTTAGGCTCAGGCTAAAACATTTAGCTTGTGGAGTGTGTGATACGCGCAAAGAACAGTTTGTAAATGTATTTTCACAACTGTTTTATGAACACTTGACTGTTTTTGAAGTCAAGTAACAAGTGGTTTGCAAGATTATTATAATTTTTTAAAGATTATCTCTCTTTATATCAATGGCAACCGTGATAGTTTCTTCTTAATAGTATTCTTCTTGTTTAAACTGATGATCTTTTTTCTCAGTTGTTTTCTTTAGGGACCCAAATAATTAAATGAACTTGCTCGTTTTTACACAAAACATCGAAAAATCAACTCAAATGCGACAAGATTAATCCAATTCATCTTTAAACAAAAAAGATCATCTTTAAATAAATCAGCCCTAGTTTTCGAGGAACCTTTTTTAAATGCTGTCGGCAAGTGCTTTTATTTTAGGTTGCAAAAGACTTGACAAAGTAAATGTTGTTCATATCTTGGATAACATGACACATCATACAACCAGGGATTTGATGAGAAACTTTAAACTACACAACCCAAAAATACCCTACTTTTCTCCCTTCCATTTTACCACAATCAATCAATCCACAAGTTGGATTTATAACTCATCTTTTTCATCCCATTTTGAAACATGTGTTTCAATTTCACAATCCAAACACAAAAGCACGTCTCTTTAGTCGTATGAAGTTCTTCAACTCAAATCAGACAAAGCTGCATTAAGATGATCCAATGCTAGAGTCATGAGCGAATAGCGCCTCTATGGACAACGACGACGAAAACGACGACCATGCTTTATTGACAAATCTTGGGTTTTGGGACACTGTTTGAGGTTGAGCGGCAGCGTCAGCAACAGCATGAGCCCCAAAATCTCCCAAGACAGTCTAGGAATGGCCAAGAACAAGAAGATATTGGAGTCCAAGTCGACCATACCACTGCTTCTAAATTTTTCAAGCCATTTGAAAGAGATTTGTCTTTGATTTTTGTGTGGAGCGACACAAAACTTTTTGGAATTCTCCGAACCCAACTTGGGCCTATGGTGGCCAGAAATAGCTGGATACTTGGCACCTTCCCCCCTCCCCTTACAATAATAATAAAAAACGAACTCTTTCCGGACTTCTCGACAACTCCAATCTACAAATCTGCGCAATCCAGCGACCTTCATGGGTTCTGTTTTTTGTTTCTCAGAAGGGCCTTGTTAGTCATCCGTGAGGTCGGCGATACTTTTATCCGCCTCAATCTTGATCCCAAGCTTGCCTTTGTATTGCTGCCTTGAAGTCTGGCGAATTCTGGCCTCCCTCCTAAGACGCAAACTCTGATCATGATGTTGTTGTGTGCCTCTCTAAACATGCAGTTTCGGCGAGCTTTGAATTTAACCTCTTAACTTTGTTACTCATGGACTTTTTATTGCCCCCACTTCTGAAGTACTGTACTCTGAAGAAAGGGAGGCTTTGATCATCAAAGTGAGTGGGCAAGTAAATTCCTGAAACCCACGAGGGAAAAAAGCGAGATTTTATTCATCACCTCCATTCTTTCTCCCTCTTTCTGTCTTAGTGGGCAATGCCCATAAAATCGTCTCGAAACAAGGCCTTTTCCATTCACTTTTCCCTACATACTCGCTCTTGAATGCTTTGTTGAAGGGGGGCTTAAACGATATCGAAATCCCAAGCATCTGTCCGAATCACATACGAGCTTGAGTTCCGCTTGAAATTGCGCCCTAATGGACGATGGTTTATGTTTGGGGGAGAAGTTTTCTCCATACATGTATACACTTTGGGTGTTTGGAATCCAGACCACTGTCCAAGATGGACACGCACTCTCTTTGAACTTGGTTCTGCTGCTCTGGAAGATGTTTGGATCGTTGTGAAATGTTCTCACGGCTTTTGTTTAAAAACTCATCTTTTCGGACATCATTCTTTTCCGACCGAAAAGCAATTATGGAACAGAATCAGGATGGGAGATCTTAGTTTGGTTCGATCCTTGGTCATTTCACTTGTCTCAAATTTATACATAGGCAGAACAGTCAGTCGTTTGGGTGAAGACGTCGATTTTTGAATGGCTAGTTCATTAGGTAAGCTGGTTTGAAATCCGTGGATTTATGTCTTTCTTCTTTTAAGAGGGAACAATTAAAGTGGGTGTCGACTTCCTGAGTCAATGTTTGGATTAGGGTGTGTGGTATATTGTCCTCAAAAGATATTGCTGTTTGTCATTTGTCTTTGAGCGTAACGACAATTCCTAGGTTTCTTCCATTTTGGCTTCAAAATCGTGCTACGTACATGATCCAAATCATATCAGAAATATTTTGTGGTGTTAAATGCATCACCTAGAGAGAGGTTTCGAGGGTGAGAGAACTAAAGAACTTGTCAATCGAGTTGATCATGGACAGTTGTCCGCAAAGTTAGCGAGAGGAGCCTCGACAAGTTTTACGACTCTATTGTCCAGGTTGGAGATTGTTGAGCAGGTGAATTAGAGAAATAGACAACAAAGTGAGTGCTCATTTTGCAATTAAGATACACTCACACAATGGACAGGGATCGTCGTTCGTTTGGGGTGGACCAAGAAAACAACAAGGAGATTTAGGGAATCTTCTTCGTCTTGTTTAATTTGATGTTTACAATGCAAGAGAGAGACACTCAGTCATAAAGGGCATTAAATGGTGTTTGTTTCTTCGATTCACCCCACCCCCCAAAAGACATCAAACCAAGTGTCAGGTGAAAACACAAGTACACCATTACGGCTTTACACTCCCGAGGGCATCTTTTGATTTATTACTCAGAACTAACATAATTTCGAAGAGGGACGGAAAACCCGTTGGAACGTTTAAATCTCGCGTGGATGGATGTTGCGTATGCGAAAAAAATGGGTAATTCGAATGAGTGTGTTATTTTCACTCCGATAAGGAAATATCGAATTTTGAGATAAGAAATCCCTGAGAAAACGAAGATCCGACCGACTCTCTCCATTCCGTTTCGGTTGATTGCTTTGAGCCCTTTATCTTGGGCAGAGCACTCTGATTGGTCGACGATCGCCGTCCGACGCTTCGCCTTTAACGGTGAACCGCTCCACGAAACGCCGTTGGAGGAAATTTCCGTGGCGACAAGACGTCGAAGGAAGTTGAGTTTGAGCAGACAACGCGAGGCGATTTCTTCTCGGGGGTGGTCTTGAGCAAATCAGGTTTGCTCTCAAACAAACATTCATCACACACTCACCGATATTCAGTCGATTGTTGCATCCTGAAGGGGAAAGTGTGGTTAATTGTTCCTTGAAGACCCGAAGCATCTTCTAGTTCATGACAATTACTCAAGGGACATTATTGCTGTGAGTGGTTAGAGAGCCATGTGTGCAGCCGTGAGTCACAACCCAATGTCGGTGAATAGCAACCATTTGGTGTCCTCACACAACTCGTCGTCCAATTCAGATGGGATTGGTGACCGAGTGATGGTCCATCTCTTGGAACGAGACCTCTGGGTCAAGTTCAAGATCTTGACCAACGAGATGATTGTGACCAAAGGTGGTCGGCGGATGTTTCCGGTGATTAAGGTGCAAGTGTCGGGTTTGGACCCACACGCATTCTATAATGTCCTTCTGGAATTCAGACAGATCGAAAATAATCGGTTCAAGTACATCAATGGCGAATGGCTCACGGGTAAAAATTTCGTTCCTATACTTTTTTGAATCTACTCCTTATAAGCGTTGTGATTTGTGATCCTAACTTTTACTAATTTCATTTGCCTAGGTGGTAAGGGAGAACCGCCTCCACCCAATGCCGTGTACGCCCATCCTGACTCGCCCAATTATGGTAGTCATTGGTCCAAGGATCCCATCAACTTCGCCAAGGTCAAATTGACCAACAAGGTGTCGGGAGCGGGTCAAATCATGTTGAACAGCCTTCACAAATATGAGCCCATTGTCCACATTGTCAGAGTTCAAAGCGGAACGGGACCCACATTGCCGATGGATTGGGCCGGACCCAATAATAGGGTCAGATCGTTTCCGTTTCCTGAGACCCAGTTCATCGCAGTGACCGCCTATCAGAATGAGGAAGTTACTCAGCTAAAGATCCAACACAATCCGTTTGCCAAAGCCTTTCTGGATAACAAAGACCGAGGTGAAAGTAACCATATCCATCACGGATCTGGTTCACCCATGAATTCCAGTCCGCAACTTCAAGTGCCATCGCGAATCCAGCAACTTTTGGCCAATGCCGCGGCTGAAGCTCAATTCAATGGGAATTCCGTTCGTCATGCGCCATATCATATTCCTAATCGTCGGCAATCCCATCAAAACCAACGGCCACAAGCCCAACAGATTCATTCCGTACACAGTGTGAAGAACGAGATGGGAAATTCGTCCGAAAACGCCCTTGGATCTCCTTGGCGCCCGAATTCTCAAGCCAACCACCTCTATAACAACCTCATGATGGGTGTCGAGTCTTGGAACAACTACCAAGGAAATGCCGAGTATTTGGCCGTGAACCCTCAAGATCTTCCCGTTCATTTGGTTCGGTCGTCGCCCAATTATATAGGCGGACAGGAGGTCTCAAATGATGGTTCCGATAAGGATTCGCCCGAATCCAGGGTACCCCAAATCTCGCCATCCTCACATCAGAACCACCAGAACCATATTCTTCCCCATCATTTGGCAGCCAACCACGTGCCTGGACCCAAGATTTCGCCTTTGAACCAAAGTGAATCGCCACCACTCGGTAGAGAGGATGTCAATTCATCTGAACCCGCCAATTTCATCGGTCCGGATAATCCTCATGATGTTTCCGTTTCTTGGTCACCAGCTGCTCAAGGCATCTCGCAGTACAATCCTCCGGGTAGTTATGAACACTACGAGCATCCTTCGTACAACAACTACTACACCTCATATTTGGGTGGCGGCTACCATCAAGTCGCCGATCAGACTCATGGTTTTCAGCAACAACAAATGCAACAACACAACCCCCATCACCCCCATCAGCATCAGCAACAACACCCACAGCCCCAACAACACACAGCGTATGTGAGTTATGGAGTTCCCCATGGTGCACTCCCCACTCCTCCTAGTGATCTTCATATGGGTCATTGTCAACAGGTCAAACAAGAGCCTGGAATTTCTCCAGGATCCAATACATCCCAAGGAAGTGGATCATTTTCAACGCCACCCACTCCACCCAATGGATGCCTCAACTGAGAATTTCCCGCTCACATGTCTTGGATGAAGTTTGTGTGAGCCCTATACAATCGTCAATCAATTCCTCTTCCTCGCCTTCCCCTCTTATATGATCAAAATAATCAAATTCGTTTATCAGTATTATACTATTTTTTGTAATGAACTCGCCAATCAGTTATGCAGTTCCCTCAACTTATCCTTTATTAATTGTCCCACTTTCATTGGAATCAATAGCTTGGGACTGTTCCCAAGCTCAATCAACACAATTGTTTTCCATTTGATTCTATGCAATCCTTACAATAAACTAGTTACAATCTAAAAAGAATCTTATTTACTTTCGTTCTCGAAAGTACCTCGACATTCATTCCACTTCCGGCCGGATTTTGGTCCTTGGGGAATTGGAATTTCAATCTCTCCAGATCGCGAAGGTCCGATCGATTCGCGTGCCAGACGCACGCATTTCCTGTGCTAATTTGTCGGAATTCATTCGAAATCAAGGGCGCCAAAGGATTGAGCACGAGTTGGTGACATTTGGAGTCGACTAAAAATGTCATTTGGTCATTCATTCTTCAATTTAAGACGCTTTGGAGGCGGTCAATGGTTATTGATCTTCAACTGA
>JAAGOF010000329.1:574997-602689 GCA_010645155.1 Tigriopus japonicus | reverse complement strand
TTTTTTTTTTAATCACTTCCTTTCAGATGACGATGATGACATAGATACTCAAGTTTCCGCAGTCTGAACCGAACAACAATTCCAATCAATCAATCAACCAACCAACCAACGAACAAACAAACCAACCGATCTAAAAACTTTAATACCTTGAACAACTTGATGTGATACATTTGTCGCCGTTGCAGCATCTTGGATAAATTTATTACAGCCTCGTTTTCTACATTGTACCAATCAAGCAGGCATTCTGGAGTTCACACTTTCAGTACATAAAAGCAGTACATACCATAAATCATAAATATTTACCAGCAAACGGCAAGCAATCAAACCTCTCATAGCGTATTATCATTATTATAAAATAGTGGCAGATCAAAGCAAAATCTCGCCCACAACAGAGATTATCTATTTTTCACAAAAAATGGTCTTGATTTGTTTTCACAACTATGAATGTTATTACCACAATTATTAAAGCCCCCGCAATCCCCCACCTTGTCGAAGAATCTCTGCCCTCTAAAAGTCCCTATAAAACGTGTTTCAATACCTAACTTATAGTGCCATCCAGAAGAATTATCAAATATACAGTTTCAACTTTACACATTTCGTAACGTATTCATCTCGTTTAGACTTGATATCAGTACCAAACACAAAAAAATGACCACAACGACGACCACTTTCCTTCAGAACTGGATTTGGCTCATTTGAAGGCGTTTCGAATCGTTTTCATACAATGACTTGCCAAGTAGTTTTGTCTAAAAGTAGTCTCAAAACAAGTCTTAGCAAGTGATTAGACAACTTGACTGAAGAACTCGTGGAGATGACGCCATTTGAATGAGCGAAAAAAACGCCTCTCTTTCGTAATAATGAAGATTGAAGATGGCATAGAAATACATAGAGAGGGGAAAACTTGAGCAAAGTGTCTCTGGCTGAACAAATAAATGCTTTTGGACAAAAAGGGCCGGTTAATTATTTTTTCCCCACTCGTCATTGACAAGTGCCAAACATTAAATGTAATTCTAACATTAATGACATTTATTTCACTCACAAATTCAGCACTTAGTTGTGAACAAATATTTTGTTTTCATATCATTAGGTTGACAGCACGGGAATGCATTGGAACTTTTCGCATTTTGTTTCAATTATTTAGTTTTGTCCCAATCAAAGGCCAATACTAACTTGAAAAAAGGAGTTTTATATAGCAAAGAACATGAACTCTAAGCTGTTGTTGGCTGTTTGTGCAGAATTTCTTTGTTATGATACTGTCGCTAAATAAGGTAACTCAAAAATGATCCAACCATTTCAGATCACATAATCTATACATAGGAGTTTGTGGTAAGGAAGGTTTGCATATTGCAGGAATGTTGTAACAACATTTGCTCAAATGAGATTCCTTTGTCCACAACCAGTTTAAAAGTATCAATTTTACAAATTTCTTGGATTTCAATTTCTTTTACGCATATGATTTTTTGTGCAAAACAAAACTTAAGTCTCATGGTTAAACCTACAATTATAGTTCTTCGCCCTCGATTTAAATATTGCCACAAGGGCAAGTTTTCACACTGTTAAAATAAATTTGTTTCTTAAAACATCACACATGACGGTTAAAATTTTAATGTGATCATTTCTAAATAGCTCTATGGCAGATGCTTGTCAATGTGTCAAAAATAACTAACAGGATTTGGTGAATACTGACTAATCACGGCATTGTTAGTCAACTTGGCGTTTGATTGTTGGACAAAAGGAACGACAGCGAATAATTCTCCAACCGAAAACTAAACCTTTGAGGTTGAAATAATATCGTTAAGTTTCAGTTTGCGTTATTTGCAACTTTTTAGAGAAGTTGCATGAAGTCAATCAGTAGAGTGTCAAAAGTTAGAAAAGTCATAAGGGGCAACGAAGGAAGAAAGCGTCTGCAATATGAACACTCATTGAGTCTAATATACGTAGGGGTATTGATGTATAGCACAAATGTCCCAAAAGGTTTAGCGGCTTCCAAAACGCAAAATAAATGAATATTAGAAAAATGGTTTTTTTAAATCACCATTACGTAAAAAGTACATCGAACACTACAATACTTTATGGCCAAGAGTGCAGATTTCAGGCACAAAATTTCATTCTCAAAGAATTTTTTGGGAGTCTTTTTTTCATTTGCTAATTTTCATGCTTATTTGCCATTTTTGATCAGATGGAGTTACAAAACCTTATTTTCGATCAGAGTGATTAAAAATTAGTCTGTTGGAGTGCCCCTGCAACCAACGCTATCTTGGTTGATTGTGTTCGGTAAAACAAAGGCTTTAAAGAAAGGATTCAGTTTTGAGGTAGAGGCTGAAAAGAATAAAAAATATTGGGCGGACGTCATGTTGGCCATAAACCACAAGAATAGCCTTGATATATCTATCAAACCCTGGTAGTGGAGGATCCAGAAACTATTTAAATAGAGCAGTAGACCCGACTGAACTTAAGCTATTCCTAATCTTTGTTATTTATCTGCGGGGGAATACCTTTAAATTGCATTCCAGAGTCATTCAATGATTTGAATTACTAGCGCACCTCAAGAAACTAATTTCCAATTTTTCTTCTGCAAAAAACGCAAATTTCCTTAAATTTGGCTAATTTGAAGACAGATGCCCAAATATTCGTATTTTCGTAAAAATTCAAATTGTGACAATTTTGAATCAATGTTTTAATGTCTCAGAGTTCATAGGCTAGTTTTTTAGACGCAAAAGATCGATCTCAAGATCGTACTTTAGTACTCCAAGTCCGATCTTAAGATCGATCTTTGCGTCTAAAAAACTGGCCCCATTTCTTTTGCTCTTTCCCTTCCACAATTTCGAAGCTCTCCGACCAAAAACCTAAACTGGGACCCATATTGCAACACTTTGCCCAATGTCGAAGCACATCAATCAATTGAAGTGTACTGCGCCTTTGACCCCAAAAGATGGGGTCTTCCAAAGTTCAAGCGTTTGGAGTAAGTACTACAACCAAGGAAACTGAAGACGCAAACCGGTTTGGTGTTAGTACATTGCCTTGCCTGCATTCCAAATCCGTCTCAAAAAAGAGCTAAATGAGTGCAGTGCATTCAAGGGCAAGCGTAAAAAGAGTTTTATTGACAAACGCAAAACAGCAAATGCATAGTTTGAGATAATCATCTCTAAAAGCTGGGAACAGTTTATCTTGTTTTGATTTCAACATGCTGACCGCACACAAATGCGTTCGAACTCGACCTCGTCTTAACAGTAATCAAGACGAGCTTCTACAAGTAGTTTGTTCAGTATTTCTCCTTATGATATTGTGGCTCAATTAATTGATGCAAGGTGAATCCACCCATTATTCATCTGGAAATGGGCACTCAATCGGTTTCATTTATCACTGACAAATGGGAACAACAATTTGTTTCTGGGAAAGCTCGTGAAAGATCTGAATACAACCAAAGTTAAAAATAATAAATCTAACCTAGGGTTGGTCAAAAAAACATTTTTTTACCAATAGCAAACCAACTCTAGGTATTCTTTTCAAGAATCTTATTTGGGAAATCGAAGAAAAATTGGCAATACACAACAAAATATTTGAGGACAAAATGAGGAGCATGGTAGATTTCCCTATAAAGAGGCAGAATATCCCATAAATCGCTATTAGGACATCAAACTAAACTACCTTATGGTTAACCTAGCCCCAGAAACCTAGCCCCAGACTATTGACAAACGCACAACAGCTTACAAAATTTTGAGGTTCATCAGCTGTTAGCTGTGAACATCTTTTTCTTGTTTTGATTTCAACAGTGTGACCGCGCATCATGCGTTGAAATCTGCCTCCTCTCTATGGTAGATCAAGACAAGCTTGATCAAACAAGTTTTTTCAAGAGCCAAATACTCGAACCCTTATTTCTTACAAGCTGCTTGAACAGTTTTTCTCTTTGTTTTGATACTGTCACTTAATCAGCTAATGCAAAGTCAATCCACGAATTCAGTTCTAGCTCAGCAGGCACGCAACAGCAACAGTAATTTGATCCGTGACCTCTAGATGACTCTGGCTGTATTTTCTAGATTGCCTCTGAGAATCAAACTTCGAGAAGGGTATTTGCGTTACCAACCAGGTAACGCACTCTATGATGTTCCTTAAAAAACAATCCATTTTAAAGAGTTTTGTTGGATGATCCCTCATAGAGCGCGTTTTTGGTAACGTCAGAATTGAGACATCTATATTTAAGTAATCTGTGGTGACAAAAATCACAACGTCGAGCTCAGACTGAATTAAAATAGAAACATTCCACAAAATTTGCTGATTTTTTCTTTAAATATCTAACCTATTGTATCTTGCCAATTTTCAACGGGCAAATGCACAACCGAAAAAGGGACCAAAATTTTCACTTCCGAAAATGAGGAAACGTAAGTGTTACATATTTTTGTTTTCCTAAAACACATTGAACAAAAACAAGCAACAAATTTTTGAGAAATCGGAGCATTTCTGAACTCCAAGAAATCGTGAAATGTTAATGAATAGTTGAAAATTTCTAAAATATCATTCCTTTGTTTACTAAAGTTCAAGTCACTGAAGGACAACCCAGAAGAAATAAGCTGTGAGATTCTAGGGATCAATTCTTTAAGAAATTTTTATGCTCTCTCCTTTTTCGGACTCTTTTGTTGCCCATAAATCTTCGTCGGGAACATGAAGAAGGTGATTCTCCAACAGCTTTTAAGGCAGGATTGGACAATTTTTTAAATATTATTCCTGATCAACCCACTATTTAAGGGCTGTATAGATTCTGGATAGAACAGAAACTCGTTGGTAGACCAAATATCATACAAAGAATATGAATGTAAGCATCAAGTAATAAATTACTTTTTTTGCAGGAATCACAATCTTTTGAAGCAGTAACAAAAAAATCCCCAGCCAACTTAAAAACAACGCATATTTTGAGTCTTTGGCATTCAAAAGTCAACTGCAGGTCAACCAAAAAGCATACCGATCTTGTTTGCCCTTATGGAAAGAGCTACAAACCAAACTTGGTCGATTCAAAGATGGTCCTGGACTTGACACACTAGGTTTCAAACAGGTTTAACGTCATCTGAAGGTGTTTTGGACGGTATTTTGCCAGGCACGAGCTATTCATTCTTCTAGAATGTTCGACGCTCACCCTAACTAACATACGCACCCTCACCGTAAGTATGTAGCAGCTACCTTGCTGCTCCGATCGAGTGTGTTTTGAAAGACATCAGGAAAACGGAGGCTTGCTTCTTGTTTTGACACAGTACGGTTTGGTTGGAAAGTGCTGCCCTTGTGCTCCAACCAAGCCCTTTTGAACCTAGATATTGTCGAATGGTTTCCTGCATTTTTGAGTCAAGCACAGATTCCTTGGATTTTTTGTGTGCGCAAATGATCTTTTGGGGCGGTTCAGGTCGCATTTGTGAGATATGGGTGTACCTCCTGTGGATTTTGTGCGAGCTTGTTCCAAAAATTTTAAGCCAGAATCACAGTGATTTTTGTGCTTTGTTATTGGAATGAGGGCCACTTTTTAGGCCTAATTTGAGATTAAAATCATTGTCCAGAACTTCAAAGGTTTTATTGGTTTTTAGATAGCTAAACTTGTGGCAATTCCAAAGGCAATAATTGAAAAATTATGGACGATTTTTTACTCAGTCAGGCTGACCGCTATGCTTCTGTGTGTCGAATGTAATTTTGATTTTGAAAATAAAACTACTACCTTCCAATTCTGAAATCAATCTGCTTTATGATCAGGTTATTCCCCATGGAAGTTTAAATTCCACCAAAATCTACGAAACAATTTTCGTGTTTGTCATAATTAGCAAACATCATGGACACGATCATCAAAACCTTAAAGTGAAAAGTTTGTGCCAAGGAGATTCTTATAAAAGTGAAAAACACGAGCTTTTAAACATCCCAAATCATGGTTTTCCGGCCTTCAAACACATTGTTTTTACGCATAACGGGGAATGGTAGGAAAGATGTTGATTATCTCTTGTATAATATATTATAAAATTGTATAAAACTTGTGAGTGAGACTGAAAAAGGTAAAGCTAAATGCACATGAGGTTTGCGTGTGGATGCTCTGAGGCTAGAATTGTGTATTCTGAACGAACTTCCGCGATGATTGAACACGACATTCGTTGCTACCAATACAAAAACTCAATTGTCGGTTGTTTGTCTGTCCTTCCCGAATACTAAATAACAAACCTCAACTATCAAAATAGTTTATGCTCCAATGAATAAGTGTTGTACGTGTTATGAAAGCGGTACGTGCGTCCGTATGATTGGGATTCTCTGACACTGGCAAAAACCAGTTTCCGAGGATGTTAATTTTTCCCACCTGAATCAGATCAGTTTTAAGAAAATTGGTTTGGCCCAAGCCGAAGAAACACCGTGGGTTAAAGCTCCTTGGTGTGTGAGTGTGAAGTGAAGGTGTACTCGCACTTGCAAGTCCACAACGGCATTGAGCAGGCCATATTTCGGCACACCTTCCTCGCCTAAAACAGACCTCCTGACACGAACGGAAATCTCATGCGATAATAAGCCATCCAAGGTGCTCGCCTTGATGCATCACATTTTGCTTCAAAGAGAAATCTAGAGAGGGTTTACAGATCGAGTATTTCTATTTGATGGGTCGAAAACAAGGCCAAGCAGAGACGGTTTTAGGCTTTGGTTGGGCATATATGTCATATTTCTATAATTTGAATGTGTTCGATGCATCCCAGTTGATGTTTCATAACCAAAACCAATGATGCCTTATGCAAAGCACACTTCCCTGGTTCCCTCAGGGGGTCAGTCCCCTATGAGAATCATTCCCTTCTGGTTCACTGATATGTAAAAACAGGGCTACCTCATTAGGTCCAATAATTTTCATAATTAGTTATACTGTGTGAAACCTTGCAATCCAAATGCTGTTACTTGAAAAACAGAGAGACTTAATGGAATGGACTCCATTTTGTAAGTGATTTGAAACTCTTAAGCTTCAATGGCAAACTCCTGATTATATACAACTGACTAATTTGTAGGGAACCTAAAAGCAATACAGAGAAATAGCCAAAACACTGGAATAATATCAAAGGTAAAATGTAAAAGAAAAAGATTAAGGTTCATCCACTTCTTGAAAGTACCATGGTCATTTGAGTTGAAGGGTTTAGGGCCATTGGATGGTAATGGGTCCATTTGGGTTGGGTTAGTCTGCTACCACCTCTGTTTGTGTGAGGTATAATATATTTCCTGAAATGAAATATAATAGATTTTAAAATGGTGAACTTATTTATTGGACATTCATAAATCATAAGAATATGAAGAAGGAAGGCTAGAAGCAGTATGGTGTCTTACCACCAGTCTTTGGTTTTGATGGCTTTGAAGCAACTGGCAAGCTGGGGATATATGAAGTTTGGAATTGTCTACATTAGGGGTCGGCAACCACTTTTGGGTCAAGGCCCACAAATTTGTGTACGTTGTCATGGGCCAACCAAACAGATGTTGGTAGGTTCAGGGGCCCACAAATTAACGATCAAAGAGCTTTGGGCCACGAGTACAGTACTGTGGGTGTCTCGCGGGCCCACTATTTTGGACTTTCCACATAACCCCTGGGCCCACCAAAGACCATCCTTGGGCCCACATGTGGGCCACGGCCCACCGGTTGCCTACCCCTGGTCTATATTCACTGAAGGATCTAATTGCAATTCAAGTTCTTTGTCCAGTTGCATCATAAATAAGGTTACACTACACTTTGGTCAGGTTAGGTTAGGCCTTTTTTGATTTTTTTACATGCAATACACTGAAAAATCCACTTAAAATGGACATGGACAAGATTTTGGTTGTTTATTTAGCACTTTTTGGCATAGAAGTAGTTTGCAACATTCTGCCACTCTTTCAAGAATTTTTTTCCATTTTTCCATCATAGTTCAAAATCTTGACCATTCTCCCCCTTTCAACCACTTTCCCCTTTATTGCCAATATGTTTTCTATGTTATCTGTCAATTTCTGGCACTTTCTCCCCTCTTGCCATTTTAAATTTTCACCAAGTTTTCCATATTGCTACGTGGTATTGTTGCTTGAAGTTGCAAGGTTTCTTACCAAAAATGTTGTCAAGTATCAATGCAAATTCTTAAAAAGGTTAAAATGTTAAAAACTTAAAAAAGTGATAATACTTGAAGTTCGCCAAAAAGTGCAAGACATGTTTAATATCTAAATTGCATATTTTTGGGCCTTTAATGTTTCTGTGTGACTAATATTCCTATTGTTTGCGCTCATCATTTAGCATTGACCTATTCTCCCTCAATTTTTAGCTGATCATGACCAAGGCGAAAAAATGAAGTTTCATTTTGATTTTTGCTTTCCATCTCTTTTTCTCTACGATTCAGAATACTGTATATTTTTTCCAGCAAGTTCATCTTATCTGGAACATTAGTTCAGTTCTAAAACACTAGGCACCATGTTTTAATTGCTAAGCTTGAATCAAATCATCATACCAACTGATAGAAAAAAAATCACAATCCCGTACTTTAGTACAAACAAACTAATGATCGATTATCCCTATAGATGCAGTTCAGTGGTCTTTAGCGTTCGCGGTTCCTTCGGACGCACACTGCCCAAATATGCCGATTCAATGAAAGGGAGGCGAACGAGCCAATCCCCCAGTACGTCGAACCAAAATGCTAAAAAGGCGTAATAGTTGATAGTTGGAACTCGTCGAGAGCGGACGGACACATTCATTCCAAGACAAGTGTACTATATATTAAAGAATATCTTGACTTGTAAGGAGACACTTCTTCCAACACTTTTGAAGCATAATGAGTACGCAAGGTGAGTTCGAACGGTTCCGAACATTCACGAGCTCCTTTAGAGCACCTAAAACAATACCAGATACAAGGGCACAGCTTGAAAAATTATGCATAACAACATGAATAAATAAGACAAAAGATTGTAATAAAGTAAAAAAGTCACAATGAATGAATCACTCCCACAACTTTTGGCCTTTGGGCTTTTTTGTTTTCAGGAAGTAACTTCATTTTTAAGAAGTCTTTGAAAGTATTTTGCAAAATAGCACATGATTTTTTCAAAAGCTAGTGTAAGTGACCTTTCGAGTAATACGTCTATCTAGAAGTACTATGTGAATGTAGTACTTGAAGTAAGAGCCTCAGGTGACTTACCAGGAAGTACACAATACCCTCGGTAATTGAGCTGCTACGATGAACACCAATGAGAGCTTTTTTGCAGACGTTTTGCTATTATCTCAGCACTGCTAAAATCAACGCTCAAAGGTAAGGATTTGTCTAAAGACAGAAGGGAGAGAAAAACACCATCGTTAAATGCACAGCAAATACTCGGACATGCAAAAAACCTACAAGGCGGTTCTTTAGTCGAAACCTAAAGCGGCTGACAAAACATTCTAAGTGCAAAACAAATTCTTCCGAACCCTTTTTTACAAGGCGTGGCAAGGCCAAAAACTCATTTGAAGAAATTCTATTACTGTCTATTGAAGAGCTCTTTTGGAAAAACAGATTCCGAGCTTTCTCCTAAACTTCAATCCAAAAAGGGCTTTTTGAATTCCCTTGGCAGAAACTGAAATTCTTGCATAACATATAAAACAGACAAATTATGAATTTGAAAGATCCCCATTAAAGCACTCACAATATTACTGAATGGAAATTGATTTTTTTCTCTTCTTTTAGTGTTATTTTTCTCCGACTTTTTTAAAAGTTTCCACTTTTGGATGCAAAAAATGTCTTACTTGTTAGTTGTTGTTATTTCGAATTTTGCTTGGCTGTCCAGTAAACAGCAATTGAAACCAAAAGAGCAATTTTATTCCAACCAACAACACATTTCTTTACTGACTTCATTTGATAAAGGAACCAGTGATGTGTTTCGAACCAGGAGTGCTGCCAGTTTTGACTCGGAAATTTATCGCTGTAAAAAAGGGCAGTTTGTATTGAACTTTTTAAAAAGACCTAAACAGGGACCAATTTGGCAACACTCGAACTAGTTCGATTTCGAGTTCCATCCATAGTTATAAAATGGATTTCGAGTTGGCAGTGCTGCCATATTTTATGGTAGATAAGGTCTATTGCCTTTTGAAAAGTTTTGTTGTGGTCATATTGTTGACCCTGAAAAGCAAAATGGCAAAACTCTGCCAAAAATCCAACTCGAAACACATCAGGAGAAGGAACTGATTGGAAACGTGTGCCCAGAAACAATTTTGGGTAGTCTGATCAGGATCCTGCAAATCAAAAAGACAGGACCAAAATGTACGAGATTTTATCCTTCTCACATAAACAATGAGAACAAAAAAAACGACATCATCAAAGTTTAATGACCATTTGTGCTAAATCTTTCAAAAATCACTTGTTGCAGTAAGAAGGAAAATGAAAGGATAAACTTAGTCTCGATGAGATTCGAGCATCGTTAAATCATGAAAAGAAAATGGACACTTTATTTGTCGAGCAAGAGCATGTTCCAATATTTTGAAGGCTAGTTTTTGCCCGTTTCAGAGCAAACAAATTGCACATAACACAAAATCACTTTATAATTGATGTGACAGAGTGCTCAATTACGATTTTTTGTCCTCTGTACTGTGTAAAGTGTTGATTTGTATTGATTTTCATTGACATTTGTCAACACCCATGAAATCGATTGAAAACTTGTTTACTTTCTTGGCCAAGATGTCTCAAGAATAGCTCGTCAACTTGGACAATTTATTTGTCTTGATTGAGCTTTGGAGCTTTACTATTTAGGAGTCGATTTTTAATCAAAATCACCTATCGCTCAGAATACCAATTGAGCTTCTATTTTATTCCCCGAATTGGCCTTGGCATAATGATTCAACGTGAGGAATAGCTATTCTAAATTAGTAAAAGGTATCTAAATCTGACGTACTTTTCAGGAATATTTTTATATACTAAAATAACGTTATAACACTGATGCTTTCAGAGAATAACAATGGAGATCAAATGTCCAAGAAAAAACCATCTTGGGCCAATTTGTCCAAGCAAATTAGCCAAGGTAAATTTGCTGGAACCATCTTCCAGCAAGAGGAAAAACTGACCCCAGATCAGAAAGAGATTGTGGATCAAAAACTGAAATCCAACTTCTATTTGGATGACGGTAAGACGTTCAAGTCACCTTAAAGTTCAAATGTCATTTAGAAATATCAATCGTTTTTTTTTCTTTAGGCGTCTCCAAATGGAAGGTGATCTATCCGATTGCCAATGGTGAGCGCCAAAGTCCCATTGATATTCAACCCGGCAAGGCCGTGGCCGATCCCAACTTGAATCCCATTCAACCCGAGTACGGAGCTCATTGCTGCCAATCCGTTTTGAACACGGGAAACTCGTGGCAAGTCGTTGTCAATGACAAGATCACAAGTAAGAGATAATTGCGTTTCCATAGCCTCAAGTAAGAACACTTTTGACAACTCTTCTGAAAATTAGGGATGGACTCGAGATTGAATTTCAAATTGCTTGCTCAGCAAGGATTCGATCAAGCCGAACTTTTCAGGGCTGCCATTCTATAATGAAATTTTGTGGCCACTTCAAGATTTAAAAATGATCTTTTGAAATTACCCAATCTATTGAGCCTTTTGACGGAACCAGCATAGTAGAAAGCCGTTATCTTTATTAATAATTGTCTTCATTGTACAAATTGTATTCTGCTACTTCTGTACATGACACTTAAAAAAGAGGTAAAATGTTTGTGGCAAGGGGCAATTTTGGGGGCATCCCAATCTTTTGTGTTGTGAACTCCCATTCATTTTTGCTTAAAAATTGAAAAGGTATCAATCAACTTCCTGATCAGAAATAAATAAATTGAACTGGTTGTTAGTCCTCCCTGGAAGAGATCTCTTGAGTACGCCATTTGGACTTTGATGTTAAAAATGTTCTTAAACTTGGGATGTGTAGTGTACACAAATGTTGTAACCTTGTTTTTGTCTTTCAGAGTTGGTTGGCGGAGCCTTGGCCAATGAGTACAAGCTAATTCAATTCCATGCTCATTGGGGAACCACTGCAGGTGCCAAGGGCTCTGAACACACTGTGAATGGGCGATTGTATGACGCTGAGGTACGCACATTCTTCATTATAAGCAATCAAGCCTAAATGAGGCCTTGGCCTAAAAAATCCCGATAAATCTGGAAAATTATGGTTCAATATTATGCGTCTACTGAAAGAAAAAAACAAAATCTGTAGTTCTGAGCATACAGTCGAATCTCGATATAGGAAATCTCAGTTCAAGAAATTTTCGCGATATAAGATACTTTTCCGTGCTGACCAAAATTTTACTACATAAGAATTCTCAATATAAGAAATTTTCCACATTTCCTCAATCTCAACTTAAGAAACATTTTCAAAGTTTTGGCCTATTTCTCTTCCTTAAATTGGTCACAGCACAAGACAAAACGAAGCATTTCTAAGAGGATCAATGCAGTGCTTCCATATTTTGCGCTTTTGCGCAAACTTTGCACCTTTTAGGGTGCCTTTTGCGCACTTTTTTGGGCTCTCGCGCCTTGCGCCACTTTTGAAAAATAAAACAACTTGCCCTTTTCAAGTTTCAGCCAAAAGAACGAAAAATTGCATTTTGAACCCTAAAATCGCTAAAAATTGTGCAACATGCCACTCAACAATAACTACTTGTAAAACATCAAGTTAAAAAAAAAAAAATTCGACAATTATAAAAAATAATGAAAGCCCATTTTACCAACAAATTTGCAAGGCTTGAGAGTGAAAAAAATTGTGTGCCTGCCAAAGCAAAACCTGGTGGAAAACAAGCAATCCAAGGAAGTGTCATGCGAACTCAAGAAAGTCTCTCAAATTTAAAGTCAAACTGAGAATAGAAGATTTGCAGTTGAGATATTCCAAAAAATAGCAAAAAAACTTCGTCACTATGAAAGTGTTGAAGGCTCAATTTCTTAAAAAAAGTTGTTTGTCCCTGTTTAGGTTAGATAATTTACCAATCATGATGACAAAATTGCACTTTCGTCTTTCATTTTTTTTGTCAAATTGAGATTGAAACCAGTCCTTAAGCTTTGTAATAGAGAAATAAATGCATGCACTTGTAATGTAAATTGGTGTGTTTTGATAACTATTTTTTAAAAGCTAAATTTTGATTCATTGTCGGATTGTGTTGTAATAAAAGTAAGTTTGTAAGGTTAGATAAAGGTGAGGTAAACTCCTCTGGTAGTTTCCTTGTATTTTTTATCGTTTCTTGAGCCAATTTACTTGAGTCTCGATATCAGCAACATTTTGCCGCTGACAGAAAAGTTTCTTATATCGAGATTCGACTGTAATTGAAATCATTAATTGATTACGACAATTTAAATCTAAGAGGAATACTCTCAAGCACACACAGAGTTCATGTTTTTTTGCTAAAGAAACTTTGCTCACTTTCTAGTTGCTTTGACTAGCTTTAGACATCAAAGTGATACTCTAATCTAAATGTATTTTTTGCAGCTTCATCTTGTCCATTGGAATACCAAGTATGAGCTCTTTTCCAAAGCTGTTCAAGAACCCGATGGTCTTGCTGTGGTAGGAATTTTCCTTGAAATTGGGCCAGAGGATCATCCAGAGCTCGAGAAGGTCCTCAAGAACTTTGATAAGATCAACTACAAAGGAATGAAGCATGACTTTGATGAGGACATTGACCCTACCAAATTTCTCCCAGGTATACCAGCTAGAATACCTACCGTACGCCAATCAATTAGAACAAATTGTTTTTTATATTTGAATTATGGGAATCAAAAGTCAACGTGTTGTACAAATTTCAAATCGCTTGCTTTCTTGCTTCATTGATGACAAGCCTGAATAAGCAACCTCGCGTGAGAAAGCTTGGAGATTGGATTGCTCCTTTAAAACTCGATTTTTTTTTTTCTGAGGAACTAATACCAAAAAATATTATTGCAGAGGATCGAACCTATTGGCATTACCCTGGTTCATTGACCACACCCCCTCTGGAGGAATCTGTCTTGTGGCATGTCTTGCGGACACCCATTCAAATCTCCCAGAAACAAGTAAGTCTCAAATTGTTCAAATGCAACCAGGAAATTCGAAAAGCTGAAACGTTCTACCTTCAATTTGCAGCTTAATACCATGGCTGGTTTGAGATCAGGCACTGAGAAATGTGAGGATATCACATGCATTATCAACAATTTCCGCCCTCCATTGCCTTTAGGCTCGAAAAGATCAGTGAAGTTGTACAATGGAAAGGCTACCAAGCCTGCCAACAGTGTTGGCACTAATGGTTGTGATGAGAGTAAAGGTAAATCCCCTTGCTGTTTCCTGTTGTAATTGCCCAAGCAAGAAAGATGAGTAAAAGAAATCCCTTTTCCACTACTAATACGATCTGGAAGAAAATGCCAAACATTTTGTAAGCTTTTTCCACCACACTGTATAAAGAAATTCCTCACCAAGCCAAAGACTCATATGTTTATTCTCCAAAAAATTATTATCCTCTATTGCACGCACAATAAATGATGTCGATACTAACCCCAGCCAAATGATGTTATCTTAAGCTTAGAAAAATAGTACGTTAATTCAATTTTTTTTTATGGAATTCGAGTCAATCCTTCTCGTTTGTCATTTGATTTCAAAGAAGCATTTTTGTTTATTTGTTTGTAATGCATTGCAGAGTTGAAGGAGATGATCCAAGAGTTGAAGAATGAAGTGGCAACCCTGAAGGAGGAAACGCGCGCCATTAAAAACACCCTTCGAGCTCAACAACAACAACCTTGATGAATTAAGGCGGGAAACTTGTTTTTCTCCAAAATTCATTCTGACCATCACGCCTTTGCATAATCAACATTATGTTCAAAATATGTACATTTCAACCAACCCAGATAATCCATCCACTTTATGAATGATTGAAAGAAGAATGATGTATGATATTGAGCAGAAAACTAATATTTTTAGATATAAGAATCAAGAGAATAAATTTTATGTTTCTACAGACGTTGTTGCTTTATTTTCCACTGTTCTTTGTGTTCTCTGAGACGATTGAGGAATTATGTTTATATATAGATATTTAGTACAAGAATACACATTTGTGTAGAGTAGGTATGGCACATGTTCTGGGCGGAAAAAGGGGGCAATCTTTGACATCTATGGCAAATATCTGAACTTAACTTCTCTGGTTCAAACAATTTTGATACTGGCGGGCGATAATTCGTTCATGAGCAGATTAGTCAAGGTTTTCTTGACTCTCAGGGATGACAAACGAGCAGAGGGCATGCCATTCCAACATTCCACCATCACCTTGGAAAGGCCAGAGAGCGCGGGACTGGTTTGCCATCGGGCTGGCAACGCTGGTCGGATTTGCTATAAGGACAAAAAAGGTGCCAACGTTTAATACACCCTTAGAATATCGACAAAAGAAGGACAGTGTCATTTCCGGTCCTTACGTTAATTAGGCCTTCTTATTAAGAGAGCATGAAAATTTCATGTTAATGTCAAGTAAAGTTTTCATTAACTGGTCTTAATTATCTTCGTTTTATTTGCCTTTTGGAAGCCTAATTTTTTCTTTTAAGCTATAAGATTGGGTAAAAACATATCAATTTCAAAACGAGGATCCAAAAAGGGAATCGAATGATAGTGAAAGAAGAGAAACATGGAGCCGAAGAAGCGACCTTTGGTTTCTTTGCATTTGCTGTTTTTCTTGTTGGCATTTATGTTGATGCCTTTTTGCTTTCTTTGCACTGCTATTTAAGGCACCTAAATCTAATTTAATTTTCAGAGGTCCTCACTCATAAGTACAATCTTCATTAGCTTTTGATGCAAAAGCCTTGTTGTTTCCATGCAGTTTTATAAACCCCAACAGTTTTCCATTTTGTATTTTTTAGCTGACAGTCCAAATAGAAGATCAGTGCTTGGACTCAAAATCTTGAAGAAAATGAGGTTAAGCTTTTGCCGCACTTTAACCTTTTTAGACACTTCTGGCCTAATTTTTACCCGGTTTATTTACGCATCACTTACTTTGGCACAGACGACATTGAGCATTTCGTCAAAAGATGGATCTGGATTAACAAAGTCATAGTACGGGAGCTGACTCTCATCGCAAATCATCTAAAAAACAACGCAAATTTAGAACATCGACCTTTCAAAATGGCTTGCAAAGCACTCACCTTTTTCTCTCCAGTCATAGTTCGGCGTCCCACTTCCCATAGCATAAGACCTACACTGTACATATCAGCGTAGAGGAACGATGAGAACATGGACGTGTTCAAGGACTGATCCAGACCCTCTGGAGCCATGTAGCGAATGGTCCCTACTCGTGGATTTGGGGCTCCGATGTCTATTTCGTTTTTCTCACTACAAAAGCCAAAGCCGAGAGCGTTATAGTGCTACATTTCATTTTTTTTGGACTGAACTCTGATAATCACAGTGCACCAATACTCTTAATTTCGACATTATGACCAAAAAAGGGCGTTGTTTGCATCAAGAAAACATTGCTGATATTTCATTATTTGGATGCTGGAAATCAAGAGACAATGTTGGAAAACCTCGGGTTTCTAGATAAATCAGAGGCCTCTCTTTATCTCGAAAATCAGAAAAGTATAATCAGATTGACTTTCAATGAATTTATATTCATATGACTTCATTCAAAAAAACATATTAAAATGGGAATTCTGAAGAATGCAAAGTTTCTGCCTTTTGGAGAAAATTAAGGAGGCACTAACTTGAGTTGATATTGAACATTGAGTCCATTTGTCTTAGCCAAATATGGTCCCCAAAGACATTGATTGCCACCAATCCAATCACATGTGCCAAAGCCCATGATTCAATCACAACTTTGCTTGTCTCTATTTTTTAGTGCCTCTAAGCAGACCCCATCCTATTTCTAGCTGATCAAACAGAGTCCACTTATCAAATCAAGAAGTGAATCATTCTAAAAATGTTTCCTTTGAACGCCAGATCAAGTGCTAGTGAGTGGCACGCCACCGTAGAAATATCATCTTGAAATCATCTGTTACCTATCGTATCGAACGGCCAGGCCAAAATCGGCAATTACGCAGGTCCCATCGAGTTTGACGAGAATGTTTCGCGTTTTGATGTCCCGATGAGCAATGGCCGGCTTCCCACGGGTTCCATGGATCTCTGTGTGAAGGTGGCAGATCCCACAAAGCGCAGAATGACATATCCGAAGCTAAAACCAGGCCAAAAAACCAACTTTCACAACCACTTTTTCCCCAGGAAAAGAAATCCTTTACCATTTGTTCGACGTCTAGCGTGTTTTGGGCCAAGAAGTCATAGAGGGATCCGTTCTCGTAGTAATCGGTGATGAGGAGCATTTGGGTCCATCCACCCGTTCCTTTGATGTCGGCAGCAATGAAACCCAGGATATTTTCGTGGCGCATCAGAACAGTCTGATAAATCTCAGTCTCTCGAAACCAAGAGGCCTCATCCGTTGTGAAAAATACCTATTGATGGAGTAATAGTCAATGACAAATGGATTGCATACCAAGTCAATGGCTTGAATTGTAGTGCCTTCATTTTTGGCCTTTTTGTAGATTTAGAACGGGGTCAACTATTACAGAAGTATGTAAAGTAAGTGAAAATATAGAAAAATACTATTAACAGCAAAGGGAAAAACAATTTGTGAAATTTGCAAATAAAACAACTTGCATTCTTTTCTGCCCCTTTCACTACACAGTTCATATGATTTCTATATCAGTCTGGTTCTTTCTTCTGGTTTGAAAATCTGCCAAAAAGTGACTCAATCTCTGACCTTTCCTCCTCTTTTGATAAAATGAACCTCTTAAGAATGTGCACTGTTTATCTGTGTTTGTCAGAGGTTTCACTGTATTGAGAGTCTGCTATATTCTAGAATCTATATATACTTACTATATTATGAAAACGGATAACGCACCTTGGTTCAAACTCTATTTGTAACTAGAGATTATTCTACTAAAGCTCCGTTTTTGCCTCAGTCTCTTACTATTATCTTTTATCAAGTTTGGGTCAATTATTTTATGGTTTTGATCATTTTTTCCGATTTTGATCAATTTAAAAATCTGGCCAAATTTTGGCCAAAATTTTGGCCGAAATATCAAGTTCAAATCCGGGCCTAGAAATAACTTTCGGCTATTTTCAAGCCTAACACGCGGAATTGGAAAGTTTACAAACACAAAAGCAATTTTCAAAAAGAGTAGAGTTTTTTTTCTTTAGAAAGGAAAAGATGAAAGAATATAACTATTTATTAATATGCGACACAATTGAAAATTTCTGGCCAATCATGAGTTGCATTTTTAGACAAATGTATTATTTTCATCCTAAAAATTTCGGAATATTAAAGTTAAATAAAAAAAAAACAGCGTAAGGAACATCGCTTCTAACATAAAATGATAACATGACAACATTTTTGCAACTTTTGTATTGAAAACGCAACTTCTACTCATCATTTTCAGGAACTTACCTTTACGGCGACATTTTCGCCTCTCCATTTGGCCAACCATACTTCTCCATAACGACCTTTTCCAATGGATCGCTCCATTTGGATCTGTTTGGCAATGGTTCTCTGCACGAGCAATGGCAACCCTGAACCTGAGCCCGAACTCTGTTCAATTAAGTCGTTCAGGGTTCCCGGGTGCGAGTGAGTGAAGCCGTCAGGGTCGCTACGAGCTGTCAGCATGTATTTCTGTCGCTTGTCTTCTCTCTTCTTGTAACGAAGAAAAGCCAGGGCAATGAGTATTACAAAGAGGGCTGAAATATTAAAAAAGGCCAGTGTTTTCAGGGACAAGAACGAATGAGCAAGGTTTCATTTGATTTATGAGAAAGATTGCCTGATTATTTAATGATTCCAATTATTATTCGTTTTGTATGAATCATGCATGCGTATCTGAGCACTTGAAAAAGAGGCTATATATGGAGGATGGAATGTCCAATGTGGTCAGTTTCAGATGGTTAAACTAGAGTCGATGGACCACTTCCCACAATGTGAACGACGCAACCGTTGCTAGTCGGTTGAAATCTAACCAATTTGCACAAAGCCTCTTCCTCATTTGAATTCAAATGATGCCTTTTTATGTTTCATTCATTGGCTTGCAAACTTGAAAGCAATCTCTACCGAGCAAAACCATTCCCTTGAACTTGGATGTTGATGTTATGAAATCACAAATTAAAAAAAAAAACCCGGCAACCTTTAGTTTCACAGGTTTTTGGACCAAAAAAATCTCAGATTTTGTTGTCAAAATTCATCCTTCATAGTGCATGTTTATTTTCGGTTTCGGTAAGCAAAAACAAAGCCGAAAGCGCAATCGGCCCATCACTAAGTGTGATCGAGCATAACTTTTAACTCGGACGTTCGATTGAGCTGAAAATTGAAATATGTATCCTGGTCAACATAGCAAGTAAGGCCTCGTTTGCAGAAGAACTTATTTGATATGTTCCCATTGGCAATCATGTTTCTTTTCGTTAGCCTCCCAGTCCAGAAAAAATAGTTGTTCCTGCTCAAGTGAAGGCGTCTGTTGTTTGGGAATAAAGATTGTGTGGTACTCACAGAGGAACAGTGTCACGGAGACCAGGAGCACCAAAAACGTGGTCTGGTCCATGCCAAAGGCCTGATAGGGCGCCACCCCTTCCTCTTGCGCCTCATGGAGGGGCGTGGGCGTGTAGGTGGGCTGGAGGTGGCGATTACAGTAATTCTCATCGGCACAACACGCAATAGACGTTGGATTGAGGTGAGGCACCAAATGACCCTGACACTGGAGCAAGCCGCTCTCGTGATCAGGCGGCATGCAGCCGTAGGTACGCTCAGCCACCAACTGGCCAGCCTCAGGGTCATAGACCTCTTCCACAGCCGAGAAGCATTTGGCGCCGATTCGGGCCAAACACGTGTTCTCCGGGAGGCCCTCACTCAAATCCGGTGGCGGACAGTGGCCCTCACAATGACACAGGAGACGACCTGAAAAGGAAATGGGTGAGTCTAGGCAGGACAAGATTGGCTTGATATAGACAAAGATAAGCCATTTGTTTCGCCAAAATTTATTAGATTTAGACAAAAAGTTTGCGTAGAAATTCGCTCAATACTTTTTACAAGAATACCCTGAAAGTATTGTAGAAATTGTGGAATTTACTAACAAACTATTCAAATTTGTTTCACTTTTTGAGAAACCCTAAAAGAGAAAAGAGGGGAAATTAGGTTACTTTGTTTTTTGAGTTTGCCTCACATTTAGGGTACCAATGGAGAAAAAAATCTGGATTTCGTTTTGAGTTTGAGGATCAATTGCTTTTTTCTCTCACTCATTCCTGCTTTTAACTTCTGAGCTCTTTAATATTTAATGCCTTTTACCAAAATAAGGTTCCACGTTTGCCATCTGACATGGATTTCTGATTTGACTTTTCACGTTGGACTCTGTAGCTTGTTTAGCGTTTTTTCGGGTTTAAGACTTCTTATTTCTTCTCATTACCATCACCCACTCGATGATTATATTTTAATGGGGTGAGAAGACGTTAACTGGATATCAATGGAGGTATTTTTTTTGGATTGTTGGGTGCTAGGGTCGGAGGTTTGAGCCTCGCCCGGCCAGCGAAGCCAGCCATCATGTCATCCATTTTATCCGATAGGCATTCTCATGTCCGGTATCAGATTGGTTCTCCATCTGTGGTGTGTGAATTGGCGTCTGAAAGAATCCTTGAGAAAGGTCGGGGAGGAGAGTCGAACCTGGGACCTCTCTCACTACAGGACACTGCGCTATTCACAACACCACGTCTCCTTTTTAGGCAGAAAGGAGACAGAACCAAAACGTATTTATTGAACCCGAAAATCCTCTCTTATTGTTTGGGGTTTTAATGTCAAACGAGCAGGATTGAAACAAACCTTGCTTACATATGGATGTTTTAGCCGCAGCCACGAAGATTGGGACTCTCGGTAAGTACGTACATAAGTCACAAATATAGTGTAAAACATTTAAATTTCCTCAAAATTATTTGACCGCAATTGATCCGTTTAAAAAATTGAATGGTCAGGAGTAGAGTTTTATTGCAACGAAATTTTCCACTTGATTGGGTTTCACTTGCTAAAACTCCTAAAATTTCGCAGCCTTGGAGCTTGTGCATCCAAATTTCACATGTTTTATGTTTTGGGAATTTTCCACTTGGCAAGTTTTAATTCCCAATCAGGAGCCTAAAAGCATTAATTCTCGGAATCAGCAAACCGACAACAATCATTGGGACACTTGAATCTAGTAAGTGCTATCCTTGAAAATGATTGATTCCTCCATATGTGTTTCATCTGATGACGTTTCATCTGATGACAATTTGAATTTCGTTTTAGTTTTAAAATAGACTGATGGTTGGGGTAAACATGGTAGAAAATGTGGATTTACCGTCGTTTTTATTAAAAGTGTTTTACGTCATTAAATTTCTTAGCGCTTTTGTAATATTTAGCAAGACAGACTTTACCATAACGTGCTTGTCATGTCAAAGGCCAGTTTTTAACCTCAATGAATCTACTAAAACCCATGCATGGTTTATTGGGTTGCGAAATAATGGTTCGGCAAATCACAGCCAAACCAAAACTCAAAAGGCCCAAAGTACTCCGTGAACAATCAAATACATTGCATTGCATTGGATCTATTATATTAAATGAGTCCAACGAGGAACATCTCGTTATAAAGATTATTATGAAAAGTGTTTGCGAAAAAATTGATTGTGCAAAAGTATGCTTTAAAATCTCGAAAACGAACCCCTTGACCCAATCTCAGTGAAGCCTGACTCAATCTTCACTAATCAAATACACTGTTCGGTACAGAGAAGACTCCCAATATAAACAAACAAGTAGTGATGAACCGAAAGGGCTCTTAACCGAAACCGAAAGTTTCGGCCAAAAGAGGACTTCCCCATAATTTACTAACAAAAATCCATCGCACTCTAAAGGGTTTTTCATGGGTCTCCAACCTTTTTGCTATCTTTCCTAGATGCAACACTTCACATGTTTTTTCTTGTTTCTTTTTCAAACCTTGAACACTTGAATGTTGGAAAAGCAAACTTTAAAACTGCAAAAATTCTCAATGGAAACACCTCAGACGAAATAGATTGAGGTCAAATATTTTCCACTCTTATGCAGCAATACAGCAAGGTCTGGAACATTTTCTTTTCACACAACTTTTTGTTGTTCTTCTGTCTTTCATTTTTTACCATCTTTTGAAAGTTTTCGCCCTCTATTGAAAAAAAATTCTCGAGTTCTCAGGTGAACAAAAAGGGCGGAATTCAAGAATATTTGGCCGTTAAATAAGGCCGTGGTAGTTGATGGCCATTTATAGAGTGCTTACGGCTACTGAAGAAATGTAAACACATAATGAACACCTTTGATCAATTTTCAAATTAAAATTCAGTGCATTGTCTCCAGAAGACTATTCCTTAATCAAATGATTATTACTAGTTGGAGTCTTTAAGAGCCCAACTGCTTCGAGGAAAACATACAAAGTCAGCTTTGAATTACAATTCGTCGTGGGATTTAGGAAGCAGAAATAGCCAATTAAAAACGAATGATTTTGCTTTTCGAAATCTTAAGTGTACCGAATTCCAAGCTTCACAGGTCTCGTCCGTTTCTGATTTTGGTCGGATTGAAAAGCGAAATTATCGTTTGTACAAAGACTGAGAGGACTTTTCGCTTTCCTCTACCAAAAAAACCAAAAAAAAAAAAGATCTTTGATTTGAAAACTATGACAAAAACTATGTTATTTTCAACAAAAGGTGGACAATCACCATCACAAAGCAAGTTAGTAGATCTGGAGTTTGAAGATATTGGACCTAATAGAGTGAAAGAACACAATTTCAATTCTTTAAGAGACATCAATTGGGCATCAAATGATTGCTCATTGAATCCTTGTGCACTTTTATTTTATGACTTATTTCAATAAAACGACCTTAATCCGAATTATTTTGCATTTTTCCATGAACTTCAGGCCATCACGCACGAAAATTCACACCAACGCGGTAACGCGCCCTCGCTCGATCCCACTCCACGTAATACCGTCCGCCTTGAGATAACATAATTATATTTTCCGGTTGTGCTTTCAAAATTGGCGAATCGTATGAAAAAAAAATCTTCTAATTTAGATTGATGAAATTGCACTTAAAACAAAGTTTTGTAACAACATGTGTTTCAGTTTTCATTCGGTTTGTCACTTTGCCAATTTCGTCAACTCAACCGAATTTTCACCGTTTAAAATGTTCTTTTAAACGATACTGAGCATAACTTAGGAACCATGCAAAAGAAATGACCTGTTCCGCCGAAAACTAGCGATTCTTTTATCAATCAACATTGGTGATCCTTTTTTCAGGTGATTGATAAGCAATTGTCAGGTTCAATGAAGTTCTTAAAACTAATAAATTCCTCGATAAGGGCCTGTGGCCAAATAAGACAAATTTGTTTTCGGGTGAATCAACTTACTCTGAAGGCATTTCTTTCAATCATGTTTCTGTTCCTATTCGAACGATTTAAACAATTGGGAACAATAGGGCAATTGAAGTGTGACTTTGTTGTCTTACCTATTATCTCACAGCGAAAAAATCCTATATTGCGTGACTCCATTTTAAAAACCTAACCTAACTTAAAACCTAACCTAAAACCTAACCTAAAACCTAACCTAATCTAACACAATAGAATGTCATGCAACCTCAGGAAATCGGCAGTGAGATTAAAGCAGAGAACTTTGTTGTGCCTTTTCATGGAGCGAAAGTGTCGACAAGTGTTGCGGCTCGCTCGCACTGTGCATGCACTTGCAAAGAGACAAAATTCAGTATAACTCAAACAATTGTACCAAACTTGCAATATGATGTCCTATTTGGTGTAGCTAAACCATCATTACACTACTAGAACATGTCAATGCAACATATTTTGAACAATTTCTTGAATTATGCCAATTTTTGTCTCTTTGCAAGTGCATGCACAGTGCGGGCTAGCTGTGACACTTGTCGACGCTCTCGCTCCATGAAAAGGCACAACAAAGCCATACTTCAAATGCCCTATTGAGCGGAAAATCAAGATAAATTGGAACTACGGTAGCCTAATTTTGGAAACAACGATACGTTGTTTGAAAAGCTCTTTTCATCATGTTATTGAGGTTATGTGTGTCTCATAAAGGGGTCTAGGAGGTTCCTAGTCCCTTTTTTAAGTACAACTATGAAATTTGTTCGTTCTTACCCGCTGAATGCGATGAGTTGAATTGCTGCTGAGGCATTGCTGAGGGCACGGATTCACCAACACATTGAACAAGGATGGATCAGTATTTTCAGAGCACAGTCTACACCATTTCATTTGAAGCACCTCGATTCCTCATTGAACAACTTGCTAAAGGCGTTGTCGCCATGGAAGATGTGTGTATTGGAACGTAATGGCATTCAATCATCGCCCAAAGTACTCACTCCTCCACTCAAAACATTTGGATTATAGCTGTGCACGTTGCAGAGTGACGCCTTCGTTAGAGGGGGCAACGCTGACAAACAACATGGACTGAACATTTCTAGTCTTTCTCTTCCCCATTAAGAGAATATCTCACTATTAAAATAGTGAAAACCAAGCACTTAAACACAAGTAACGGTGGTTCTAATAAGTAAATGCAACGTTGAATTGGGATTGATCCTACCGGTGTTCGAGCATTTTGGTCACTCTGCTCTTTTGTGGTCCTTCAGTACTGCGCACCTGAGCCAAGGGACGCCATTCACCTTGAGGTCATCACCCAATCCATTAGAAATAATCAGAGGAGAAGTTAAGAAGAGGTGTTTGAGCAACACTTTCATAGGCCAAGATCTCTTGTAACCTTTAAAATACACTAATTTAAGAGCTATTTATTCCTGGCAGCCCTTAATCCATAGTTCTTTAGTCGTCGGCCATCCAGGTGAGCTGAACGTTGAGTTTGCGCTAGCATCTTGCGCGCTCCAAGGAAACCCTTGAAGGCATTGAATGAATAATTTCACATCTGACCCATTCCTGAGCTCAAAGCCATGTTGCTGGAACTCATTTTGTTTGGGGCGAGAGTATTAGGGTCTGAGATTATTGTTTATTGTTAAATCCACTCCAACACCATTTAAGGCGATATGAGAGTATTGGATAATAGAAGTATTGGATTTTAAAGAAAATATCAGTTTAGCTTATGTTTGGCAACATCCATGTTTTGGCGAATGTGCCCAATAATGATCGGCTCGGCCCCTACTCTTAAATCTTCTCTCGTCTTCTGTTTCGATTTGGCAGTTTGGGTGCTCATTCAAGCCCAGGTTAGAGTTTCGCGGTCAAATCGCGCTCCATCTGGTTTCATTCACACTTTGGGTGAGAGAATGAATTGAGAGGTTGTTTGAGATCTGGTGGTAACCCACAGGTGTCGCCTATCTCCAACGTCCACTGAAAATACCGCCTTTACTGTCGCTGTTCTCGACCTATTTGGAAAAAAAATAAACAAGCTCATCGTTGGAAATCTACTTAAACTTTATTGAACGTCACTTGATGACAAGACAAGATTTTAAATGCTCTATACTATGTACATTTAGTCTGTTGATTCAAGTTGGCAGCTTGTTGAGCGCTTTCCGGCAGCCCTCGGCCTCGAGTTTCAGGAAGAAAAGCTACCAAAAGACCTCCAAGAATCGATGGAGCCCCAATGGTCACTAAGGGCATTGGGAGCCAGACAATTCCCAAGTGCTTCACGTATGGAGTGGCCGCACCAAATATTCTGGCCAAAGCCGAACATGTCCCCATACTTGTGGAACGAACTCGGGTGGGGAAAAGCTCCATCGTGAAAAGGTAGCACACCGAAAACGACATGGTGGCAAAGAACTTGCCGACAAAACATAGAATGTTCTGTAGTTGCCACGGATCCATAAATGAGATAAAACTCCGTATGAAAGGATCACTGATCATGCCCGAAGCAATGCATGACAGTCCTGATCCCAATTGGCAAAACATAAAGGTCTGTTTGCGACCTGTGCAACCCAACAGCATGAATCCAAATAAGGAGGCCGGTAGCTCCACCAGTGCCATGAAAGCAAAATTCAGAATAATATCACCGGACAAAATGTCAATATTGAGTGCCAAGCCGTACCACGCAATGGTGACAGCTGACCAATTGATGATCATGACTAACAGATTAGATCTTAGTTGCTTTTGAGACAGGAGCTGAAGGCATCCGGTGTTTTTTTCCTTCTCTTCTGCCTCAATTTGTTGAGCCATGCCTGATATTAGAAGTTGTGCTTCATCGTGGTCCACGTTTGTTTTTCCATTTTTCTTGGCTGCATTCTTGAGTGTTTGAACTGCTCCTTGATAATTCCCTATAAAGAATACCACAAAGGCCCTTTAGTGATCAGACGATAGTAGTAAGATTACGAAACTTTCATTGGTCGTGCCTTAAAGATAAAAGATGCTAGTACCTGTTGAGACTAACCAACTAATCGATTCCGGAATGACAAAATAGAGCAACGGTTGGACGAGCAGAGGTGCACCACAGATCATTTGCAAGGTACGCCAATCGCGAATGAAGTATGCCAATCCACCCAACATTAGGCTTCCAGTGGTCATCTGGAGGTCTCTGAGTAGCATGATATACCGTCGGTATTGATGGGAAACCATCTCCAATTTGAGAGGAAAGGTGGCAAAGGTTGCCAAACAAGTGACCACTACACCAGTTAAGCGAAGTCCAGCGTATGTGTAATAATTAGGGACAAAGGCCTGTCCAAAGAAGAGAGGGCCTATTAGGAAAGCGGAAAATACGACCACCTTTTTGCGTCCAAACTTATCGCTAAAGAAACCGCCAATCAAGGATCCAATCAAAAGACCAATCATATACAAAGAGCCCAGCATTCCAACAAACGTATCTTTAGAGCAAACCAAATTGAACTCAGTGGCCAGGGTTTCTGTGAACGGCACCCTTTCAAAGACCCATTCTTGACAAGGAATTGTGGAGAGATTCTGAAAAAAAGAAACACTGCGAAAATACAAAAAAAATGAGTTTAGTCTGGGCCGAATTGGTTCTGCTAGAAGAACAAGTAACCCTGTTTCTTTTGTTAAAACAGCTCAACTCAGTCTTAAATCAAATCACAAGGGGTGCAGGGTTCACGTAAATGAAGAGTTATGCCCCTTAAACGGTTTGTTCTCAATTTTTAGGGATCAGTAACGTTTTTGCTTTTTTCTTTGCAATAAACTATTTTTAACAACAATTTGAATAAGTTTTGGCTCTAAACCAAACAGTTTAAAGTCGATGAGCCATGTTGTCCTTTTTTCTAGGTACACTTGATATTGCAAGGAATCTCAAGGTATTTTTTTTTCTTTGCCACGATAAATTCTCACCTGTAGATTTACATGGTCTTGAGATTGAAGATCCATTTCACACCATGCAACAGGCTCCCCATCTTCCTGGACGGCCAATTGGCATTGAGGATTGATCCAAAAGTTCTCGTCTTGAGTTTGATCAAACCATTCTTGATGGTATTTGGCAGAGGTTCCATTTGCATCACAAGTAGGAACTCGACACCTAAAGTTGGGCTTGAAACCTCCCAGAGTGTGGAACAGGCCGGAGGTCGAGAGGAACAACTCCGGCCAATGTGTAAAACGGTCAATTATAGTCAAATGGTATTGCATACCCTCACTCACTGGAAGTGGGGTGATTCCTTTTTTTTGTAACTTGGTATCCAAGGAAATCCAGCTCAGCCAAACCCAACATACACTTATCTCTGTTTTTAACTAAGCCATTCTTATCTAAAAGTGGAAACACTTTGCAAAGATGCTCAACGTGCTGA